>JAQGAT010000795.1:0-22898 GCA_034687845.1 Pantelozetes paolii
CTCTCTCTCTCTCTCTCTCTCTCTCTCTCTCTCTTTCTCTTTCTCTTTCTTATTCACAATGAGCTGATTGCGTGCATAAGATGTTGTGATCAGTGGAAAGGGTTTTTGGGTTTTTCTTGTTTCTGATGTTAATTCTCAAAGCATTTAGACTTCAAAAGAAGAAAATGTTAAACAGTATTGAAGTTAATTAAAGTGTTTAATAACATTCAGCTCTTGTGTATAATCTGTTTAATTAAAAGGTATTAAACCTTTTGTCGGATTTATTTGTTTAAAGTTTAACTTTAAGTAAAACTCAGAACAAATAAAAAGACAAAGAATTACATAAAAATAATAATTTATTGCTTTAATTAGTTTTTCAGAAGGAATTGAAATGACCCTGATATTAAAGTGAATGTTTTAGTTATCACATGAAAACAGATCTTTTAAAAAGTAATTTTGTTTTTCTTTTACAAACTTTAAAATAATTTTTGAAATTTTGTTTAAATATATAATACTTTTACTCAAATAACAACATAAATGCAGACTTTTATCTCAATTTCAGTACTTTTATAGTCTTTTGACTTTCTCTCTGAAGAAAAAAATTCAATTTAATTATAAATATTATATCAAATATAAGTGAAATGTATTTCTCGGAAACAAAGTTAATAAAAGACTTGTAATATATTTGCTATTCATTTGAAAAGTAGAGATAATTTGCTTTTGAATACATAAGAAGTTTAGGTAAATATGAAATTGAAATTTAATTTCAAAATCAATTATTTCATTGAAAAGCATATGAATATTCAATAGAGTTGTTATGAATTGGAGTCTTCATTGAAAAGCACACAAAACTATTGATTAAAATCTCAATCAAATGTTAATTAATATTTAATAACAATTTGCATTCAATCAAAATGTTATCTCAAGTATTATTAATGGCTTTCATCTGAAACCTGAGAGTTATTATCGTTAAAAACCAGTGCACACTTAGACTACAGTTTTGTTTTACAGGAAAACAAAAACCTTTGTTTAAAAGCAGAAATCTATTGACAATTTGTGATGACTTTTGTCTTATAGTAAATGCTGTCATCGGATCCGGAATTTATATGTAATAAAAGATATTTGTTTGAAATGATCGCAAAAAAGTCTATTCATAGAGAGATTGGATTTCAATTTAGAGGAAAAGCATTTTATTGTATAAAATCATGGTTTGAATGAATAATTCAGTTTATGTTTCAGTATTTTTTAGTCTAAATATTAGATTTGTTTTTTTTCATGTGATCCGCAAAACATTCATTAGATTCAGGTCTTCCTCTCAACAAATACACGGTTAGGTGTGAGCTATAAATTGATTTCAAGAAAACTGATGAGAAATGAAATGATTTTTATATTTAATAATGTTTTTCTCACTTTTTATGATTGTTTGATGAACTGTTTGATTGCTTTTTGATTGGCTTTTCAGGCACTCAATGGCAGCTATCGTTGAATTAATTTCTGATTTCTTCTCTCAATTCTGTTCACAAAATTGTGATCTAATTTACACTGTAATTGAAAAGTCGTCTAAAAATATGATTTCAAAACTTGATTATCATTTCTGAGAAGTATTTATCGATTAATAGGTTTTCAATTAAATTCAAAAAAGTGGAAAATATTTGTCAAAAATTGTTGACATTTTCTCCAAATATATGATTGAAAACAAGACATCGGAAGAGAAAAAATTGATTTGTCATCAGATTTTATGTTTCTTTAAGCACTGGTAGTCTAATATTTGTTGATAGCTTCAATCTGCCAGTGCTCTCATCGGATCGGGAGATATAAATCTGATTTTCAGTCTTAAGACAGTTTTTTCAAAGTATTTTCAAATTATTTTTAAAATTGTTTTAAAGTTTTAAAAAAATTATTGAAAAGTATATCAAAAACTGTAAACACTTTTGTGTGAAAGGAGTGAAAACCCTCTCTCAGTTGAGGAAAGGGTGAGAATAGTCTAAACCTGAGAAAAGGGTGAAAAATTAATTTAATATCTGTTTAAGTGTTGATTTGAAACCCCTTTTGGACTAATGTTTCCCAAAATGTTTGTAATGTTTCTGAAAAAGCATTTATTAATTGAAATATCATTTCCTCTTCAGTAGTATTGATGTCTTGCGATGTCCTTAACTGCGGTACCAAATGATGCCATTGAGAGGACGGTTAGTCCGTATGCCTGTGCCGCCGGTGAGACCACTGCTTCGGCGGACAATCAAACGCTTTCTTCGTTTATTGCCTTCAATTTTGTTGTTATTATTTGTCGTTTCGTTAATATTTGTCACTTTAATGCAAATCGCGGTCATTCACACACATCGACGGCTCCAACGAAACCAGGGCTCCGGTGCGGCCACCAGTGCCGCCAACAGTCCCGCCAATCAGTCGACGCCACTACAGCCACACAAAGAGACAACTGAACCGAAGCCACAGTCGGTGACAACGCCGGCGGCCAACACACCGCCACTTCCGCAGAAGCACCCGAAGCTCCACCAGATGTCTAAGAAGGCGGAAGTGTTGAGGATTGAGGCACTGCTGGACAAGAACTTGCCGTCCATTGAGACCAACTCTCAAGTGTTACAAAACTTCATTAATTTGGGAAGAATTAGACAAATCATAGATCAGTTTGTCGTCAATCCAGTGCTAAATGTGTCCACAATTATAGAGAGTCTTAACGACAGACATATTGTCGGCAAACAAAGCAATCAATCAAATGGTTATATGTTTTCCCAGAAGACTGTCACCAATAGTGAGACAAACAATGAGACTAAAAGTTTGATACCATTTGTCGGCCATAAGAGGGTTGACATCAAACACAGTAATAGTGATCAACACTTCCGACGGTTTAGTAATTTAGATAATGAGTCAAACGCTGCCATCAATGCCAATGTGGACCACCTATTGGTCGATAAGACTATTGATAGACATAACTATGGATTGAATTCTTCGCAATTAATGTCAACCAAAGCTTACAAATCAAAACCAATCTGTACTCCAGTGCCTCCAGAGTTAGGTAAGTGTTTTGGACACAAGTATTTAATCATTGATTTGAAATCAATGCCTGATTTTGTTGATTAAAAGCATAATCACTTGCATTGGGAACAGGATTTCAGTGTCTAATGAATACCTAATTTGCAAATCAAACAAAACTTTTAATGCATTTCAAGCCTTAATTGAGTTAAACTGGGTTTCAATACAAACTTAATCTTCACATTAATCTCAATTAAACTCAGAGCCACTAATCAACTCTTGTATAACCTTTTTATATCCCTGAATGACCAGTGGATCAGCGTTTGGTGAAATGTACTTTAAGTTCAACAGACTTTCTGTTCAATCAGTGTTTTTGAAAAAACGATTTTTGCTTTTTGTTTATTAATGAATTGAAAGTGAATTTGTTTTTCCGCGAAATCCTATAAAATATTTAATCATTTGCTTTAAAATTATTAATTATTTACGTCTAAAGTAATGCAAAGACTAATGAGTTATGAAATTAATTAATCATTTGTTAAGAAAATCAATAAAACCCGTCTCCTATAGAGTCGTCACTGTTTTCTCTCATTTCCGTTTAAATTCATTTATCATTTGTAATAATGATTGAAAAATACATTTTCACTGCTCTTATATGTGACGCAAATATTAGCCAAGATTTCAAAATTGATTATTTATGAGCGACTTATCTATCAATTGTTAGTGACTTAAGGAAAGGATGATTTGCGATACAAAACAGACGCTCTGTTTATACTGTTATTGAATTTTGTGTCAGAAATAATTATTAAAACAAATTTTCGGTTGAATTTTGTTTATAAAACATCTATTTATATGACTTTATGTCTAAAATCTATATCAAAATAAATAACTTTTAAAATAAAACAAAAATAAATTCAGAAAATATGCAAATAATTCAGACATTAGTCCTGAAAATGAAAATTTTTAAAAATAAATGTATTGTTTGAGTCGTTAATCAAATTTTTATATTGTTATGCAATATATTAAGTAAAGTGACCAAGGGCGAAGTAATCTTGCAGTTAAAAAGTACAGTATCCCTGTATAGTTAGGGTCAAACCATATGTGTCTTTTGAGAAATCTTTTTAACTTATTTTGAAAGTTTAATGTAATTATTGTGAGTATTAGAAACCGGGTCCTATTATAGTGACTATATTCTGGTGTTTAGATAAATAGCTAAAAACCATTCCTTCCCTATAATGACCTATTCTTTGGTCGCCTTTATTGTTGTCTTGTGTCTAAAGAATGAATAAATCGATTGAATAATAGATTATTTATTTTTGGCTCAAAAATCAGTTCAGTATTTCTGAAAGTGAAAAGTTATGTAAACTACTGTTCAGTGGAATAATAGGCCTCAAAACCCATATATCATAAAAAGGTTGTGTTTTATAGTAAATATCAATCATTTATTATGTGTTATCACATCCTATGATAAATAATCCATATTTTGCCTCAATTTGGGTATCAATGTCTCAAAAGAGTAGTATTATATCAAAGACTGTGCGAGAAATGATGTCTAAATGAATATTAGTTTGGATTTAATGGTTCAATAAGACTATGATTAAGGAAATGGAAATATATTTAATCCTGTGTTCACTTCAGTGCCAGTATTTTAATCAAAGTTTTACACCCTTTCCCTAAATTAAAGTCAGAAACTCTTGAGCATCACTTCCTAACAAAATAAATCTTATATAAAGGCTTGAAAACAAGAATTGATTGCTTTTATACTTGAATTTATTAGTCATTTATTGAGTGCTTAAAAGTTAATGAAGTTTTGGATGAAAAGGGTATAATATTTCAGATAATATGAACGAAAACTAAAATTCAATTTTTGATTAAAAAGTGAAAAATAAGCCAAAAATTAATTTCAATTTGAAAGTTGAGAGAAATTGTTGTCTAAAGAAAATCAAATGTTTTTTTTATTCAAAGCCTGTGTTGACTCCTATGTCGACAAATATTGACTGCACTCAAGACATAGGGATTGAATTGAAAATAAAAATTTATTGCAAATACAATACAAATAAGAGTTTGAATTGAAATTCTTTGCGTATTTTAGAGGCTAACCCCTCAGGGGTTTGGCTGATATGATATCGATTTTCTCATTCACATCTAGATCTCTGTTATCCCCCCTTAGATGAGTGAAAAGGTGTTCAGAATTTATTATTCATAAAAAGTATTTATTATTTCATATTTGACTCATATTTTAGAGAATATTCCGGAAAAGACATCGATTTATAAAACTTTAATATTTTATTCTTGACTTTCAATCCGTTTATGAATTCTTGTGAACGATATTTACTTTTATCCCTAAAATCAATACAAAAAATAAAATAAAATCCATATTTTATGCTTAAATTAATAGCAAAAGAGATATGAGTTTACTGTCTGTCGTTTGCCAGCAATTGATTTGCTGTCAAAAGCAGTTAACAAAACCTTTTTCTTCAGTGCCTTAAATGCTATTCAAATTAATTTCGACACCAAATCAACAAACGCTGTGAATATTTGTCTTACGTTTTATCAAATTATAAATTATTTCAAACTTTAATACTTTGTAAACGATTTCCTCTTTGGGCACCAAATCTTTATATCTGAGTGAAAAGTATTGCACTTTTTTGTATTGAAAGTATTATTTTTGTTACTTTTTTCTCAATATTAAAAAACAATTTATTATTTTTAGTATTGATTTTCATATCCAAAGAGGCGTTCAATATATTTGTCGATTCAATACCTATTTTTAGAGTGAATTCCCTCTCCTTTTCAATAGTTATTCAGTCTTTTGAAAGCAACCGATGTTTGACACGAAATCTCTACTCAAACACTACTTTTACAGTTAGTTATGCCCTAAAAGTTTGGACCAAATCTAACATCACTGGCCTTTTAGGCTGTTTTTTTAACGACGGCTTTTTAAAGCCTATTGTTTTGATACTTCAAGTAATTCAAAGTTAAAGCCCTCTGTCTATCACCTGACTGTCTGTCCAAAAAAGGAGATGAAATTGTATTTCTTGAAGGATTTCTATGTATGAAAGCATTTGAAGATATTTTAGGACAAGAAGTGGTCAACAATTGAAATGACATGAAGACTATGTCAATCATAATAACCACTTATAGCACAACTCAATGCTTGTAAACAACTCTTATCTAATAGTAATGAAATTTTTATGATAAGTGTTTGAATTGAAAACATGGAAAGAGGTTTAGATGTAAACACTGTAGGAGTTTGTGGACAGTTATGTCCGTTATTATTGAGTTTAGAGTTGAATAACGCAATACTAGACCAGAGTTTTGACAAATTCTTTATGTTTTCAGTTAATTGTGTTTCAAAATAAATATTTGAAATATTTCTATGAAGTACGGAATTACTCCAAAACTACCAGTGCTTTAGTGCACAAGTTTTTTCACCACTGAAAGGATTGACTATAAATGAAATTAAATACGATATAAAAATGTTAAAATGAATTCCTAGTATTGATATTAAATATTAAGTACACTGTTGATTGCATGAACATTACTGGTTTCACCTTTCACAATCAATTTTTGGTGTAATTATAAGTCTTTTGTTTAATTATTGTCTAATTTTAGTGAAAATGAAATCATATTTTCCGTTGAAATGTGTTTTTAATTGAATTTCTAAAAATAGTGTTTAACTTATTTGATGTAAAAGCAAACGCTGAGTTATCTTTGATATTAATTAGACGTTTGAGTAGAGGCATGGAAAATATGAGATTGTTTTGAGGTTTGGTATTTAAAGTTTGATTTGGTATTTAAGGGTTGATTAGCTTTTTTGAAATTTATCTAATAATATAGCAAATGAATGAAAACTTTGACTAAAATAACAAATAAAAGATTATTTTCTTATCATTTTGTAAACAATTGCAAAAAAGTGTTTCAATTTTTTATACCCCAAACCTCTGATCGATTGTTATGTTTATGTTTTCAATCGTTTGTTATTTCAATATCAAAAACATTCACTTATTTTCCTAAGAAATCAACGATTCGTCGAAATAATCAATTTTCTTATGAAAATAGTCTTTTAGTGAAAATATTATTAATATATGAAAACATTTTTTATTATTATTTATACAATAATTTGTTTTTTCTTTCTTACAGTGTTTGTGTTAAACTAACATTTGGTACTAATTCTGTCACTTAAGACATCTTTTTCTCCTTCTTATCCCAAATGAGATCATTATTTTTGATGATGAGATGAAAATTGATTCAATATTTTATTCAATTTCTTTACAACTCTTAACTGTTTTCATGATTTCAGTCAATAATAATAACAATAATTTGTGTTTATGTTTGAAATGATTGCAAATAATTGCCTATTATTTAAGGATTAGTTAATTAGTGATAAAATTTGTGTCAAATGATTTGTTGCACAAATGTTTTGCTCAAATAAATGATCAGAATTTCAGTTTCAAATGATTTTGATAACAATATTCAGTAAAAGTTTCCCTGAATTTTAATAATCATTAAAAACTTTGAAAATAATTGTGTATTTCTTAATGTGAGTGAAGACTGGGTTTGAATTGCAATGAAGTGCTCATTAAAAATGATAAATTGAGTCAAAAGTATAGCAAAAGATTAACCGATTTATAGAGAAGTCAAAACTCAATTACAGTATAAGAGAAAAGATTTTCAATCGTCTTATAAAATATATATGTATTGAAAATAAGACTTATTTTTTTGGCAAATATTTTAACGATTGTCTTATAGTTAGTGTTAAATCTATTTTCATTTTCTCTCATTTCCTTCTGAATCACTGCTGAGATTGTCTTTTAGGGAAAACATTGACAAACATTTTATGTCTCATTCAGTTTGTATGAAATTCTGTGTCTATTCTCTTCAGTGTTTGGCCGAGAGATACAAAATTCATAATACAATAGACGCTAAGCCTTAATATCAGTTACATTTGACGTCTATTTTTCTCACACTTCTTAGCAATGCATTAACGACTGAATTATCATTTTTAACGTACAGTCAATCTTATCCTTCATTTGATTCAATTTGATTTCCAGCCCTTTGTGTTGTCAACATTATCAAGGGAATGGGTTATAAAGAGATGGAAGGGAGGAATGGGTGGTAAAGAGATGGGAAGAAGTCTTTCAATATTTGTTCATTTAATATATAGTGAATCAGAAATACATTAAATGAAAGCCTAATAATAAAATTGAGTACAAAAGGCGAAAATTCAATACAAATGTCGACTATTTGTGCCAAAAATGTGTTTTAAGTTTAGTTGAAATTCAGTTCTCATATAATATCTACTGATTATTGTAAGGATTAAACATTCAATTCACGGCACACTCACAGAGCACTGGTATCCAGTGTTTTATTCAGTTTAATATTTTCATCAGTTTTTTAGATTTATTTTAAAACTTATTTTTATTTTCGTTTAAATTCTTAGAGAAAAATGAAATTTTCTTTTGTTCACAAAATATTAGATTATTTTTTGATAGAAATATTATATTTACTTTGAATTCAAACTCATTTTGTTTGAAAAGTTTTCCTTAATTTATGATTGATTGCAGAAATTCTTTTGTAGTTTTCATTTCAAGCTTTTAATATGTGTTTGAATTTTATATTTGCGATAACAATAGCAATGAAATACTTTCTTGTCTTTAAGTTTTTGCTGTTTTTACTGCACTTAAACTCAATTTTCATGTTTTGGTTATTTTTGTTCAAAATTCAATCGATTTCTTAAAAATCAAATTCAATTTTCAATTGAATTTTAGCCAAAAATGTTGACTTAAAAATGTAAATATTTTAATCAATTTATGTTTTTTTGTGTTTTCACTGCAAACCCCGAAAGAGATTAAATGCCAAACGCTTTGAGATATAATTGAAATTATATTTCAATTCTTCATATATTTAGTAAACTTTTTGTATAATTTAATGTCAGAGAAGACAATCTGTTATTCATATGCCTTTCGTATATTCATATATCCTGTGCAATGAAATGCTGTACCGATTCAGTGCCAATAGCACTGGTATGTCATAACTTTGAGAGCCATTAACTATTTCCTAACATTTCTTCGGAATATTTAAATGTTTTCAAAGTTAGATATGTTTTTGAATTGAATTAGTTTTCAGTTTTATATTAAATGACAAATTCATGCAAAAATGTTAGTCTAAAAGCATTTCTCAATATTTCAGTCGATTTTATGAATGAATAAAATGTAAATAAATTCATAAATTAAGTGCAGATTTGGACACAATTTAAATAATTTTCAGTTTTATCACTGAATTTATGGTTCAATTGATTTGTGTTTTGCAATTAATAATTGTTTGCTTTTAATTGTAAAACAGATAAAAAAGATGACATTTTTTATTAGGTTTTTAGTCTTCACTAAAAACCCCCTGTTTTTATCGATTTGGTTCACAAGTGATTCAATTTTGTGTCACGAAATCAAATAATTTGTTAGAAGTATATAAACAAATAGTGCCTCAACTGTCTACCAGTGCTTTAATTAGTGGTTTTGTTATTTTTTACTCAATTTAGAGATTAAAGAGATTATAAGTAAAACTACTCTAAAAGTAGGTCTATATTAGCGTAAAATGATTTTAATATTATTAATGAATCCTAAAAATGAATATTTAATTAATTATTGGCTTTAAAATCAAAGTTTGTTTTTATGCTTCAAATCGTTTCAATGAATTAATGAAAGATCTCTTCAGAGGTTTACTGTTTAAATGGGTTTTGAAATATATGGAGTATTTTTCATAACATTTGATTCAATGACTGAAAATTTGAATTTTAAATTCAAGTTTGAGTTAAAATTGTATAATCTTTTTCGGCATTTATTTTTGATTGAATTGAAAAGTATATGATTTGCAATGCATTTCAAAAATCTGTTCAAATATTACAATAATATGAGAAAAACCAAGTCTTGTATTAAACTCTTTACTTTCATCTGTATATCTAATAATAGGTATTTGTTATGCAAACTCTCTACTTCTCACCCTTGAAAGCAATCTGTGAGCGCAGGGGGTCTCGCAGTTGGGTATTAATGTGTGAAAAGGGGTAAAGAATTTGATTTTTGTTATGAATTAGAGGCGAATGAAAAGAATTTAATATAATTTTATTGACTTTTGGCTAAACTTTAAGTTTTTTTCCTCTTTTTTGCCATTTATTGTCCAAAAAGTGAAGTGAAATAAATATATTTTCAATTTCCAAACCAAAAGCAAGTATTGAATCGATCGCTCAATTGCTTTATAGAGTGCTTTCATACACATAAATCCCATAAAAAAAGTTTGAGATAAATACAGTATATAATGCAATAAAAAATTTGTTTGATTTGCAACTTTTGGATTACAAATAACAATAGTATCGATAAATGTCTGAGAATTGAGTAAATTATTGCCATTTTTATAGTATCTGCAAATATAGACACATTTCCAGTGCTTTTGAATTGATATTAAAGTTTTGAAAATGAAATAAAAATTTTTAATCAAAATCTCTTTTATTTATACAAATTGTTTGGACAGTTGGAAGAGTTCGCATCGAAGCTCACATAACGATCGATAAAAATATGTCACAAATAGTAAAACAAAATCCGGACCTAAACTATGGCGGGCTTTGGCAGCCAATCCACTGCTACGCCAGGCATAGAGTGGCCGTTATTATACCGTTTCGGGACAGAAGAGAACACTTATCGATACTATTATATCATTTACACCCTATCCTCAAACGTCAACTACTTTTCTACAAGATATATGTGATTGAACAGGTCAGTGCCAACAAACAGTAGACACTGACAAATACCAGTGCTTATCAGTTGACCAATACTTTTGATCATTTATTGCATTTTGTCATTTGATCAGTGAATGGCATTCATTGCTCACAATCTTTGTCTCTCTTAAGCGATATATTCATTGATTTATTCCCTTTTCTCTCTGTTTTCTCTCTTTTGTCCAAAGGTTTTGTATTTTTTCATCAATTTCTTTGAATCCCTTTTACTCTTAGTTTGAATTCACAGAAAATCTTCAGTCTTTCAGTTCATTTGATTTTTTTGAACAATTGATTCAATGTTTTTCAAATTCAAATTGAAATTTATTGTATTTATTGTCTCCACAAAAGAGTTTACTTTAAAACAAAACGAAGAAAAATAGTAAAAATCGTTTCCTTTCTTCAAAACATTGGATATTTTTGGTCTGTTTTCTGCTGTTAAGGGATTTAGTTGTGATAAATAGGGTTAGGAATTGAAAATATCATCGATGAGTCTGACATTGATTATCTAATCAATGGGTTTACACTCTGTTTGTGTAATAAAAACCTCTTACAAGAAGTCAGAGGTTTTTGTAGAAAACGCTTTTTTACTCTTTGTTTTCTATGATATGTTTGCCTATCATAGCCTATCAGTGCTATCAATCTTATTGTCTGTTTGTCGACACAAATCAAACTTTCCTTTTATGTACTTATCATTGATTTCACCCATGATTTCTGTTATTGTTTTATTCATTTGGATTTTTGGCATTCATTTCTTCAGTTTATATTTGAAGTGAAATAAACACTTCATTGAGTCCTTACATAGTCTTCGGAATGAGCTCTAACTGACTGTGTGTTTGCACGTTAACTCCTATTCCCTTATTCTCCGTACACTTTCATCGTTTGTTTAACTAAATAACTAAAACAATAGACATATAAAAAATGTTTTTCAATTGTGTTTTGTTTGTCATTCATTTGACTCATAACTGGTATTGTATTCAAACAATCAATTCATAGTATTTTGTTCACAAAAATAGTAATAAGGTTTTGCTTTTTGCTGTAATTTTATGACTCTTTTTCGCATAAAAACTGCACAAATATATACATTAAATGCTTCAGACCTTTGTCTTTACGGTACTTAAAACATAAGACCAGAAAAAATCAATAGTTTTTATAACAGGAAAACTTTATGAACTATTTTATTACAAATATTTCAGTTTTAGTGAAGAGTTTCGTAAATAAAATGCTTTTTATTTTATTTTTTTTTGTTAAAGAAATGCCAAAACTTTTGATTAATTTTTGAGACTTGAAGTGAAATTAATTCAAAGATTACTTTCGCACACAATCTCTTCACAAATGAAGTATTATTTGTGTTTTGAATTTCATAATTCAATTACCAGTGAAAATCTGATTTAAAATTTGTGTTGAATTTAAATTTTAAATTATTTAATGACAAAAATATTCCGCAATTTTATTGATCGCTGATTTTTATGGCACTCAATGTCTGTTGGATTAAATAAAAAGTGCATTAAATTTGTCTGAAAATTATCATAGATTTGATATTTGATACAAATTTACTATAAGTTTGGGATTAAATATGTAATACTTTTTCAAAGAAATGCAGTTAAAGTCGGATTAAATGAATAAAAGTTGGATTTATTTGACATTTAATGCATTTTTATGACAAAAATTTTATTTTTCAATATCTCATACAAAATGAAATGATTTTAATTTGAATTATTGTTCAATAAATCACTATTTGTGTCATTCCTTGTGTGCAAAACACTTTCAAAATTGACTTTCAATTCAATTCAATAACTTTGAAATATTCAACAAATATTTTTACAAAATTCAGTGCCTTTTCCTCAAAACTAAAACTCATTTGAATTGTTGTCCACTGTTTTGAGTATTTATTTAATCAAATGATAGGAACAGTAATTCAGAGGACCCGGAGATCAGTGACATTCCATCGTAAACAGAATGTAATGTAATATAAGAAAGGTTACAATCGATTGCATACCCCATGTGTTTGTATATCGTTTCAAATGAGTTTTAGTGCAATCTTTTGCTCATAAAAATCTCAAAGGAATCACAATTAGAGATATAGAGAGCACTCGCTCTTAGGCTTAGATTACTTTCATTAATAAATAATACAAATATTCAGTGGAAAGTATGCTCTTATTGTACCCCGGGTTCAGTTACGAGAAGAAATATTACTTAAAGTAATTGTAGACAAAATTTTTGTTTTCTGTCTGTCTGTCCACTCATTGTATTATAACAACCACTCGATAGCACTGGAAGGGTTAGCCGACTATGACCACAGAGTAAAAGGTTAACTCAGTTATTGATGTAATGATAGAATGAGTGAAATATTTTGTTACCAATTAATAGCTATTGAGATAATCAATGATAAACTGAGAGAGAAATTGAATCAATAATTGGATCAATGATTACATCAATGATTGCTATTTATATAGGAATTAATTCATTGAAATTGAATTCTGATCTTAACTATAAATATATGATTCAATTGATGTCATACTTGGTATGGATTTTGTGTCAAACCTTTACATCAATTCATTTGATTATTTATCCCAACATTTAATATAAGAAATGCAAATACAAGTCATTGCTATTCAATTGCATGCAAGACATTGAACGACAAAATGCTTTTTATGGCATCAAATGAAATATCGATAAATTGTTTGTGAATCTCCTAACCCTTTGAAGTGAAAGCAAATTTAGGGGAAATTTTTTATTTCTTTTCTTAAAGTAATAAATCGTTAAGTTTTGAGCCAAAGTTTGTGCCAAAAATCGGTCTCTTGTTTACCCTTACACTGAATTCTTAGCCATTTTTTAGTATTAAATAATAAATGAGTGAAATGTGAATATAATTTGGGATTTATTTGCCAGTCGTTCGCAGTTTTATTGGTCTAACGTTTGGCTCAAATTTTATCTTTCAATTCATGAATAGTTTTTCACATTTTTCTCCCAATTATTTATTGCTTACAATTCAGTACCGATTTATACGCGAAAAACAGTGAATGCCTTTCATTGATGCAAAAAATGTCATATATTTTACTCATATTGTCGTTAAGTCTAAAGAAGTGATAATTCATTCATTTCTTAGCATTTGATTCAAGAGTTTTGTTGTTTTGAAAATCAAATTAATTATCGATTATTCAAATGCTTTTGTAATTAATGTTTTCAATTGAATGTCAATTAAACTGTGATTTAATTAAGTAATTAAAGGATAACTAAATTTTTGTGTCTCTTCTTCACTATGCGTTTGACACCTCCAACGGACACAAACTACCGATCCGTATATGACTGTGCAGTTTGGGAACGACACGTTCAATAAAGGGGTTTTAATGAACGCCGGCGTTCGGGAAGCGCTCAAAGAAAACGACTTTCACTGCTTTGTCTTTCATGACGTCGACCTCATTCCTGAAGGTATAGTCCAATACTAATGTCTATTTTGTGTCCATAACTGTCATAACTATTACTGCAATTGCTTTAACCCATTATCTCAATGCTCTTACAGACGATCGCAATCTCTATTCGTGTGCATTTGCACCCAGGCATATGTCAGTGGCCGTAGATAAGTTTAATTACTCGTAAGTCAACGCCTTTTGATTTGATATTAATTATTGTTTTCATTGATTTCACTGCAAATGTAAACCTAATTATAACTCACTTTTAGAGTCAATGAATTTAAATCACTATTTCTTTTAAGTTATTTTGAATGTAATGTCAGATTTGGTTTGAGATTAGCTTTTAGTTTCTCTTTAACTGCACTTCAAATTGAAATCCTTTACTAAATAATGAGTAAAACTTTGAGCAAAAGTTCACAAAAAAAATCCTAAACTTCTAAGTCTTATAATAATATGTAATCTTTTTCTTTTGGGTCTAAATGTAAATCAATATATGTTTGTATAGATTGCAATCAATTACTCACTCTTTTGATACACTATTTTTGCTATCATTTATCAAATGACTTATGTTTTTCACAGCTTTTGCACAAATGAAATGATGAGCTGCTATTGATTTGACATCAGATTTGTTGCAAATATTACTGAATGAGGTTTGTGTTCAAAAACAGACCCCGGGATTAGACATACTAGACGTTAGATGAAATTAGATGAACTCATATCTGAAGCAAAGTATTTGATATAAAATTACTTTTTTGTTAATTTTGTTCACTATTTTGATGACAAACAGTATTATCTGTGAAAGACATACAAAATAAACTCTTTTTTAATTATTTGTTCAGAAGTTTTCATTAAATATTAGTTAAAGTATTAGTTTATGTTATTATATGTTATGTTGTGATCCGTTTGACGTATTTTTGGATTTATTTCAAACATAATCTTAATCTCATTTATATTTATAAATATCTCAAACATTGACTTCAGTTGAAAAGTAATTACATTTTTTATTATTAATAATAATCTGTTTTTTGCAGACAATCTCCACTGAAATGACACTTTCTTACAGTACATGTCGTCTCTATAGTAGAGTTGAATTAAATTATAAGAATAGATGAAAATATTATCAAAATATTTGTGTAATTATTGCAGAAATTTCTGTTATATTAAAAATATAAAACTTTTAGCAATAAATCAAATAAACGTTTGATTTATAATTTAATTAAAGTTTGCATTCAAAACAAATTGCGAGTCAAGTGGCAGCTCTCTCTCTCTCTCTCTCTCTCTCTCTCTCTCTCTCTCTCTCCTCTCTCTCTCTCTCTCTCTCGACAGTAAATTACTTGAATTCTTATTCACTAAAAGTGAGCGAAAATTTTGATGATATTTGCAGTTCAGTTGTTACGCCTGTTATGTCGTATAATAACAATTGGGTTTGAGTTGTATTCAATGGTAGACAAGAGTAGAGACTATTGTATTGCAAAACCATTACAAACAATGAGTTCTCTCTCTAATTATTACTTGTTTTCCGTTCACTTCAGTACTTAATGTTAATTCAAAACTAGTGTTTAGTCTAAATAATTGGTGTTTTTTATCTGACTTTCACTCATTTATAGCATAAAATCACTTCAAAACAAAATATACTGTAATTAAAAACAATTCAACTGAAAGTCAATTGAAAGTCAATTCAATTTTTATTCACTTAAAAAAAGGTCTTAATTGTGAAAACAATTTGTGATTTTATACACAAAAAAAATGTTTTCAGAGTTTTGTTTGTGTTTTAATTCAAAAGTTTTTGTCAAACATTTTAATTAATTTTTTTTCAAACCTTTAATTCTGTTTTGAAATCACTTTTTCTTTATAACTAAACGAAAGTTTAATAATTTGTTTTTTTTATCTTATCTTTAATCTATAGGTTACCTTACCCAGGTATGTACAAAATCTCCTACTTATTATTCAATTCATTTAAAAAACATTAAAAAAATTTGAATATTTTTCTGAGAAATACTTTAAATCTTATTCTTATATAAAAATATCTTTCATTCGTAACGAAGTCTTCACTTATTATTCTCTTCTTTTAGTTTTTCTATACTTTTTTCAGATTATATTTTCTCTATTATTGCAAAGAAATAGTACTGAAAGTGAATACTAAACAGTAATCCCTGTCCTATGGAAGCATAGCCTTTAAGGGACAGTAGTTGTAGAGTAAGACAACTAAAATTAATGCATTTTTTGAAGCGGAAAATATATATAAAAAATAGTTTTATACACTATTCCGACAAATGAAATGCATTTTTCTCTTGTGTTGGACTAAAAGTATTGTCAAAAACATAAGTAAAAACTTATATTAAGTTCAAAAGAAAATATTTTTTTTATATTAATTTACTTTTTATTAAAATCCAAATACTTTTCCTTCACTTCAGTTGCAGTCAAACACAAAGTATTCATTATTTTTGTGCACTTTTTATCGTTGCAAACATTTTTTGCTTCAATACATAGCCTTAAAATTGAATTTTCTTTTTGTCTTCTTATTCATTATAACTGTTTGTTCGCACCGTTAGATCTGGTCGGAGGTGTACTCAGTATTACTAAAAGCAATTTTATACTCGTTAATGGATATTCAAATTTATACTGGGGATGGGGTGGTATGTATCTAACAGTGCTATATTGTATATATTATTATATGCTCTTAATTTAGTGCTTTATTTGCATAACTATTTTCAGAAGTAAATAATTCACAGCTATTTCAGAGCAATATTTAAACATTTAATTCACATTTTTGTCAGCACTTAATGTCATTCAAAAAAGTATTTATGAATTCATAGAAAAGTTTATGAAATTTATTTGTATTACTATTAGTACGACATTCACTGCTAAATCAAATCTACTTTATGTTAGAGTTATTGAGGGAATCGTTAATTCAATACAGGCTTTAAAGGGCTGTCATTTGGGCCGAGATTTTCATGCATTGAATGAAAGGTTTCATTAAATGCATTGATTTTAAACAACATTTTTGAGAAAATACTGTGAATTAAAGTTTGAGTTAATTTGTTTGCAAAGGATTTTATATTCAAAACATTTTAAGACATTATTTTCAGTCATTAAGCGTTGAATTGAATTCTTATCTCAAATACTAATTAAAAGTTTTCTTAAAAATCTGAAGAAATATTGATTTTTGTTTTAAATTTGATAATTAATGCAAAACTTTTTACTTATTAAAGGAGAGGACGACGATATGGCGCACAGGTATGCAATGCTTTAATAGCACATCAAATGAATAGTTAATATAATTATTAATTTATAATTTAAACGATTTATTGATTGTATTATTAGATTAAAGTTTCATAACCTTCCTATTATACGACCGCCCGAATCGATCGGGAGGTACACAATGATCAAACACAACCACAGGCCTGAGTCGCCAAACAATGTTAGGTGAGTGCGCTCTCATTCACTCTAATTACTGGCACTGACTCTCTATTAGACACTATATTCTTACCGGTTGTCACACAAAGTCTTATGCCATTGAATGAACCGATTGTCACAATCAGTGATGCTTTTCTCCCAGATATCTATCTGTCCTCTCAATCCCTGTCACTCTAATGGCACTGATATTTATTTCACACCTTCTCCTTAACCCTCTATTGTATTCAAAAGATGTTTTACTATTATTTCCGCACCAATAGGTCTGCGTTATTAAGGATGGCTAAGAGACGGGCATTTCGTGACGGCTTGGGATCTGTCAGGTATTGACTTCAATACTAATAGAAAATACTATTGTTTTTATTGTAACAGAAATTTATATCTAATATATAAAACATAATTTTAATATCCATTCAATGGTTTCTGTGTTTAAGGGTTTTTGGGAAGAGTAGACAAAACAGGGGTTTAATGAAAGCAAAACACAAAGTATTTCAGTTCATAAACACCTGAAAGTGATGTCAGAAATAGAGATGAAAATTATTTTCATTTAATTTTGATTGACTTTTAAATCACTATTAAATGAATGAATCATTTGATGAATATTTTAAACATTTTTCAAATTTCATTCAAATATTTTACAGCAAAAGGAATGTCAGATAATATTATTTATTAAATATCGTTTGGATTGAAATTACTTTTCAATTCAAATATAAAGTCATGTTTTGTATATTTGTGTAAATATTAATGAAAAGACATTTTTCTAATGAAAATATTTTCTCACTTTCTCTCCTCTCTATCCGAAACTCATCACTACTTAATATATTGACTGTTTGTTGGCTTTGCCAATATAACTGACATCTCATCTGCCGTTCCTCTCATCCAATAAATTGTGTTAAACTTTCAGATATAAAGTAATATTCAAACACTACGAGCGATGTTATACACATATAATGATAGACATCGGACACATACATAAATGGCATTTCCCGACTCCAAACAAATTGGTTTTGCATTTCAGATGAGTTTATAAAATCAACAGAAAAAGCGTTTTATAAGTGAATCGTTTGGCAGAACTGCTGACAAATATTTGCCTCAATTTTGCTCTCAATTTGAGACTCAAATACATTTCGCGATTTGAATTCAAATATTTATTATATTATTATATTTAAGTAAAAAAAATGTTATAAATATTTAATAAATTGAAAGTCAATTGAAACTCAATTTCAGATAAAAAAAGAGAAATAAATTATTATTATTATATATATTGTGTAAAATATTCATAAATCTTTGGCTACTGTATAGGCTTTGCCTTATTTTTATCAGTTTGTGATCTAATCTCATATTTAATATAATATATAATAAATAATTTCAATTAAAAACAAATGAAATCAAAGTCTTATTTGATAATAGATTTGATTCAAAGGTTTTTCTGAAAATTGTTTCAATGTTTTAATAATTATATTTTGTTTTTTGAATTTTTAGACACATTTTGTGTTTATTATAAGTCAAGAGATATTTATATCTGTTTTACATCTTTTAGTAATTGAGTTAATATTCAGATAACAGACTCAACGCCTAAACATTCACAGCATTAGCACTGAATTAGCGTTAATATTGTGTGTAAAGCGATGCACAACTATTTGATAATATAAGGACAGTAAAGGAAAGGTTATAATTCTGGCATTAATGCTATTAGAGCACCGGTATGTCGGTATACATAACATAATTTATAAACCAATATATTATAAGAATTTTGAGTGTAGTTTGCGATTTATGTCTATCTCTGCCATCAATTCAATGCTGGTTTCAATGATATATAATGTAAAAACAAAATATAGGGTGTGTTTCGCACTGATAGCCAACTCGTCGATGACTTCACTGTTATTTTAATCTTATTATTAATTCAATTATTTATTTTCTCAGTCTTTTGGGCTTTTATATCAAATAACGGACAATAATATGGAAAACAATGAAATCTTTTAATTAATTAAATCTAAAATTTCATTAAAATCTCTGAATTAATGATAATTTTATGATAAACTGATCAAAACTTTCTTATTCTCAAGAGTTTAGTGTTATTTTGGTTTCAAAAATCAATTCTTATTTAATTAATAGTCAGATAATTACAGACATTAAGCCTTGTAATCAATTATTGTTAGACCTTTCTTACTCTAAGATTGAGTTTAAGTTCAATTAAAGTACAAAATAAGTGTTTTTTCTGATTAATTATCATTTGATTTAATTTATAGTTAGGTTTTGCTGTCATTTCTATTGAAGTATAAAATCATTTTTGAATGACTTATAATATTATTAATTATTAAAGACATGGGTTTAAGGTTTGAATACTTTGGATGCGATAACGGACTCAATGTTTTCGACCACTGTTTTCATACAAAACTTTTAGTCATTGTTAATGAGTTATTGAGAAGTTTTCGCTGTGAAGAGTGAACACAAATATCATTAGAGATTCAAAGGCGAAGACATTTAGTGAAAGTAACCCAAAAGTTGTTATTAAAGAGTAAAGTAAACACACATTTTGGTGATGACTGACCAACAGAGCACTTCAATGGCCTGCTATTTATCATTTTGATAATGAATTTCTAATTCAATGCTTTCAATACAATCACTCATTTGATACCAAATATTAAGGAAATATTGATAAAACATATAATAAATTATTTTCTCTCTTCTCTCAACTCATAATTTGTTGAGCACTTGAATTAATGCCAAATATATTAGTGATAAAAGAGTGTGTATTATATGGGATATAATATTACAAGAATTGATGACCATTTCCAACATTTGTGCCATTAATGACATATCGATAACAGAAGAATATTCTGTCCATTAAACCCATTCCTCGCACTCAACACACAGTACTCTTATTTAATGCAATGCTAACTGTGTTTTAGCATTCATTCACTCGTTTACCCACTTTTTTGCATAAAAGTTCTTCATTTCCTGAGTCATCGGAACCATTAGTTTTGGCAACGGATTCAACAGTTTAAGGATTAAAACAATTCACTCAATGAAAGGGAAATTCAATGCAATATTGAGTTTAATATTTCAAACAAAGTGTTAATATTTAAGTGAATTTTCATAACTGTTTGCTAATTGTGAGACAAATTGTAAAATATTTGCTGAAAATTGAATATAAAATGAAATTTAATAAAAGATTTAATGATTTTAATGAAAGGTTTAATTGAATTCACAAACAAATGGTTAATAAAAACATTGAAAATCAACAAAATTAAAGACAATTTCAATAAAATAAATGTCAAATAGTTTTGGATTTTTAATTAAATCTAAAACTTATTCATCAAAAAAGTGTTAAAAACATTGATTTGAAACAAATATTTGTTATATTTATTGAAATTTAAATCAAATTTAATATAAAATGTTAAATAATTTCATTAAAATCAAATAATTATCAAATGATCATGTACAATTCACTTATATTCATGATAAATTGATTCAATTCATAAGCTTACAGAATATTCTACAATCTATTCACAAATAGATTTCAATAGATAACACACTTTTAGACCCTTTCCTAACAAATGATAGTATATTTCCAATGCATTGAAACCGATGTCAGAGTTTCTTAACCCCTGTATTAAAAGTCATGTATTGTTTGAACACTTATTGCAAATCAAATTCAATGTGAATGACATGAGTCGTGACATCGCTTGTAGTGATAAGAAAGCATAATATTAGATAACAGTGCTCTCTATTGAGTGCTCTTTCTATTGATGGTTAAGAATATTCTTCACTTTATTCACAGATCAGTTCAATAGATGTCTATATGTTTTGAAGCAATGAATCTAATGATGAAAGAGATGTCAATGAAATACAAAGTGAAGAATGAGATCCAGAAGAAGTGGTAAATGATCTCAAAATCAATGATTAATTGGTTTTAATATAAAACTATTACTTAATTAGTGGTCAATAAGTGACAGAAAAGTCATTCAATCACTGATTGACTGATTTTTATTGCAATTTATTTTTCATTTAATTGCGATTAAAATCAATCAATAGTTACAAAAATGGTTTCAATTTTTATTAACTTTTCAATCAATGAATACAAAAGTGATTATTGTTTTCATAATTCAAAACACATTTTACAACAAATCAGTCAATAATTAATAAAACAATTCATGAATTCATATGTCATTCAATGTTTGACTGATTTCTTGAGACAAATGGATATAAAATACAAATCAATATAAGTCTTAAATGAAATCAAACAAAAGGTATAAAAAGGGGTTAAAACTAAAAATCTAAATAAGGGGTGAAAAGAGGAGACAATTAAAAGTCAAAACCAAAAAAGAGGTTATAATTAAGGGTCAATAAAAGCAAAATAAAAGGTGAAAAGGGGTGACAACTAAGGGGTAAAAGCAAATCAAATGACAAAAGCATTTAAACAACAATTATTACAATTAATAACAAAATTTGATTTGAATTTATGAAACTCTGGGAAAGGATTGAGACATCGATTGCAATGCCATTGCATTATGTCTTGGATTCTATCGATTATCTCATCAATGGTTAGATGTGTTGATGATCTGATGCCACAGTCATTGCAAACTAGATATTCATTAATCAGTTTTAACTCAAATTGTCTACAATTCGGACAAATAATGGCATTTCTGAAGCGAATCCAGTGCTGGAAGTGAGCGCTCCTTCGCTTGTCTTCTGTGGTCTGCAGTCCTTCCCAATAGTTATCTCTTTCCTCAATCGACTCCTTTTGCATACAATGTCTCAATTGATCCAATTCTTGGTCAATGAATGGACAGTCATATGGTTTGAGTTGTTTGTCACTCATTTGATCCAAACTTTGTTTGCTTTCAATGATTGCGTTGTTTTGCAGAATAAGTCTAAAACAGTTGTCACGACATAAGTCCACAAATTGTAGACATTGTGAGACATTTAATGCCATTTTTATCGATAGATAACAGTATTTAATGAAACGATTGAATACTTTATTCACAAAAATGAGTCAAAACTTTAATAGTTTTGGAAAGTTTTCAAACGATTAATGAATTGAAATAAAAGTAAACTTTTTTGTTATGAGTTTTCAATTAAAACATTATTTCAATTGGTTTTCACATTTCATATTCAAAACGCCTTTCCATTTGAGACGTGTTTTACATGTTCTTCAGTTTTCTCTGAATTTCTAGAAAGAGATTAAAAAAAAGTGATTTCATATCAAAAACAAAGAGTTTTTATCTGAAGTTTGGATTCAATTACCAATAAATACCACTAAATATGTCAACAAATCAAGAATTATTTGATGGAATACTGCTGTCGATGGCCAGAGAGCACACCGGAGGGGTCGGAGA
>JAQGAT010000796.1:0-22845 GCA_034687845.1 Pantelozetes paolii
CTTACGCACAGAAGATGATGTGTCCGAAGGAGTCCTCAGGCATTCCCATATGACTACCCATTCTGAAGATTTGGACCCATCTGTCATCGGAAACTCGGGCTAAACCACTGAAAGCTCCTTTTTTGATCACTTGGCTACCAGACCCGACCACAGACGATCCGGAGAGTTTGCCCCTGGCCATAGACTTGTCATCGTCATCGTCCCCACCCTTACGTTTCTTGCCTTTCCCTTTACGAGAACCCTTTCCACTATAATTCTTCACATCGTCGTCATCATCACCTTTCTTACCTTTCTTTTTCTTACCCCCACCGCCATCATCATCGTCGTCATCCCGTTTACCCTTCTTTTTCTTACCCCCGTCATCATCGTCGTCATCGCCCCCTTTTTTTCCTTTTTTCTTTTTACTCTTACCCTCGTCATCATCGTCATCCCCTTTCTTTTTTCTTTTTTTCCCTCCATCATCATCGTCATCATCACCTTTTTTACCTTTCTTCTTTTTCCCCCCATCATCATCATCGTCACCTTTCTTCTTTTTGCCACCACCATCATCGTCATCATCGCCTCCTTTACCTTTCTTTTTTTTAGCTTTGCCCCCATCATCATCGTCATCATCACCTTTCTTCTTTTTCCCCCCATCATCGTCATCACCCCCTTTACCACCTTTGCCTGCTTTGCCATCGTCGTCATCCTTAGCACCCTTTTTGTCGGCTTTATCTTTCCCTTCACTATCGTCCTCATCCTTTCCTGGCTTTTTATGCTCAAACTCCATCTCTATCTCTCTTTCATCATCTTTAGCCAACTGTCCAAACATAAAGTGATCGCTAATAAGTAGCAGACATAACACTAATGGACTGCTTTTTGACCACATTTTTAATACAATGTGATACAAAGGAGTGTTAATAATGGCTAACAATAAACATATGGTTTTTAATTCAAATATATTTAATTATTTTTAATTAGTTTTTAATTAATTAATTAATATTTCATTCATTTTTGTGTCAATAATATTGAGTTGTAATAAACTGAACGGTATTTTCAATCAAACAGTTTTCAAAAGGGGTTCAAAATATTTATTCAATTTTTTACTCAAATATTTGATTAAAATTACAAACACTTTCAGATTTTTGCTGAATTTTAGCTAAAATTAAAAAACAATTACAAAAATCTATCAAATAATTCAAAGCCGTGTGATATGAAGGACTGGGCGACAACCCTCCCTGGCTCTTCATTAGTAGGTGACAGGTCTACTTTCTCGCAGGCTTCTGATCCCTCTTGATATTTCATGCTGAGAGTAATGACAATTAATTAATAGCACCTAAAATAAGGGGCAATAATACCAATAAATCCATTCATGAATTTTATAGAGTCCTCTGAAGTAGAATTTGGTGAAACCTCTACACTCCGGGGCCTCTTCATAGATCTTGCTCTTATACTCATGCCATGCGCTAAACAAACGATAAATTAATTTAAATTCAGTTGTTGTGTCACTAATATACCAAGTCCACTTTACCAACAGGCGTACATCTGTGCTTCAGCCATCTTAGCCTTATCGGTGATCCAAATCCACCGCTTCTTCAATTCATCCTTGAACATTGCTATCCTCTCCAAATGGGCGTTCACTTTCTTGCCATCGCCGGTAAACTGAAGTGCCACTATTGGGTTAATGCACCAATTGGCATAGGTCACTACGTGGGTCACCGCACCCACCAGTACCATAGTCTTGGTCAGGATTTTGAAAGGGTAGCGAACATTGATGAATATAAGTGCATATAAACCGCTGAAAATGAAATTACTGTAAAAGAGAAAAGGATTTATTGAGTCTATCGCTGAGGAGAGCGCCTATACTTACGAACACATTCTGATGTGTCCGGTAAGGTCTTCAGTCATTCCTCCGTAAGGGTTACCCATATTGTCGATATGTATGAACCTGTCGTCCAGTGCTCGCGACAACCCACTCATACTTCCAATCCTAATCGGTAGACTATCAGAGCCAATAATTTTACCCAGCATGCCGTCGGACGGTGGTATCTCTCCATCAAAAAACTCCATTGATGATTTTCTTTTTTTGGTCTTTTTTGACTCTCCCGCAAAGTTAGCCACATCTGAGCTCTCTCCCTCACTTGAGCTCTCCTCCTCATCCCCCTCAGGGTCGGGGTTTGACAGTCCAACAAGAATATGATCACACAATACAAGTATACATAACATAAAAGCACTACTTTTTGACAACATCTCTAATATTTATAATTTAATTGATGTCTGCAATGTTGTAATGGCTTTCCACTCAACATATGGTTTACTTTTAATTAATTTATAATTGCTTTTAATTATAATTAAAATTATTATCAAATCAACACATATTCACAACTCATATACAAATTTGTTTAATAAATATTTCAGTGAAGACAATCAAATCTAAAATAATATCAAATGAATACAAGTTTACAAATATCTATCAAATAATTCAAAAGTGTGTGTCAGCCAGGACTGGGCGACAACCCTCTCCGGCTCTTCATTAGTTACGCTCAGGTCTACTTTCTCGCAGGCTTCCGATCCCTCTTGATATTTCATGCTGAGAGTAATTGACAATTAATTAAAAACACCTAAAATAAGGGGCAATAATACCAATAAATCCATTCATGAAGTTTATAGAGTCCTCCGAAATAGGATTTGGTAAACCTTCTACACTCCGGCGCCTCTTCATAGATCTTCCTCTTATACTCATGCCATGCGCTAAACAAGCGAGAAATTAATTTAAATCCAGTTGTTGTGTCACTAATATACCAAGTTCACTTTACCAACAAGTGTACATCTGTGCCTCCTTTGAATGAGCATGGTCGGTAATCCAAATGGCCCGGTTCTTTAATTCCTCCCTAAATATCGCAAGCCGTTCCAAATGGACATTGATTTTTTTGCCTTCTGTGGTGAAGTCGATCGCCACTATAGGATTGATGCACCAATTGGCATAGGTCATTAAGTGGGTCACCGCACCCACCATTACCATAGTTTTGGTCAGAAGTTTGAAAGGGTAGCGAACATTGATGTACACCAGACCATACAAACCGCTGAAAATGAATTGACTGTAAAAATAGGAAACAATTAATTGAGTCTATCGTTGAGGAGAGCGCCTATACTTACGCACAGAACCTGAAGTGTCCGGTCACGTCTTCAGGCATTCCTCCGTAAGGGTTGCCCATATTGTCTATCTGTATGAACCTGTCGTCCAGTGCTCGGGCCAACCCACTCATACTGTATTTAGAGATGGGTTGACTCTTTGAGCCAATAATTCTACCTATCATTCCGTTGGCCTGTTCTATCAGTCCATCATTAGGTAATCCATTATTTACCTCTTTTAATACTTTCCTCTTTTTGCCTGGCTTATTGGCCACCGACTCCTCCGCAAAGTTAGTCACATCCGAGTTATCTTCCATACCTGAGCTCTCCGCCTCTTCCCCCTCAGGGTCGGGGTTTGACATACCGACCAGGATATGATCGCACAATACTATTATACATAACAATAAAGCACTACTTTTTGACAACATTTCTTATATTTATAATTGAATTTGTCTGCAATATTGTAATGGCTTTCCACTCAACAGATGGTTTGTTTTAATTACTTTATAATTGGTTATAAATATAATTAAAAATTGTTATGAAATTAACACTTATTCACAACTCATACACAAAATTGATTATAAATTTTTTATTAAAACAATGAAATGTAAAATCATATCAAATAAATGCAGAATATTTAGGCATTCAATGAAAATCTGTTTCAGATTTTGTGTAAACTTTTATCAAATATTCAGAAATTCTTTACTCTTTTAAAACATTTTATTCAAAATTGACTGAAGTTTTTGTTAATTTACAATAATTTCAGAAATTATTATATCATTTGTCAGTAAATAAAACTTTAAATTGATTTTAGCATTGATTAGAAAAAATTATTGAAAAGTTCAAACACAATTGTAATCCAGGACCTTGGTAAGACACGGGTGGGCTCGTCGTCTAAATTGATTAAAAACATAATCAATTAATGTGTAAATACAGTGAAACCCTTACCAATAAAATCATAATCAAGGCACCATTGGTTGGCCGCTTCCTGTGTTGTGATTTGACAATATATCAGCTTAAGAGATAAATAAACAATTTAATTTCACCCAGATATAAATTTGATCCCAACCTCATGTATTTTAAAGAATGCTGCCCACCACTGCCTTAAGAAATCCTTGGCCTCTAGTGGAACGGTATCCACGGATTTCCTCTTCCATTCAAACCAAGCACTAATTGAAAAATTGTAAAATTATTGCTAATAACAAGTGTTTGAAATACAGACCAACACGAGTGCTTCCGTATATCACCCATTGTCTCAAATCTATCAACAGAGTTAGCAAGGCGCTTCTTAAACTCATATTGATGCCTGGCCATTTCTAGACTCTTACTGTTGACAATGTCTGCCTTTTTAATAAAATTATAAATACTCAACGGATTGAGACAAAACATCATATTCGTGGGCGCGAAGGTCAGGAGAGCGACGGCTATCATAGTCTTCAACAATATCTTGTGCGGATATCTGATGGTCGTATAGACCACAGTCATGGCTCCACTGACGAGGAAATTGCTGTAAATTAACAATTGATTAATAATTGTATGATTTATTGTTCAATCGTTGACTTACACACAGTATATACCCATTGATATAATACTGAAACACAATTCAAGTAATGATTAATACTTTTCACTCATATTTTGTACATTTATTGTGTCTCATACTCATCGGGAATGCCTCCATAGGGGTCACCGATTGGGAAGAATTGGTAGACCATGTCATCCAACCATTGAGTGCCGCCGTCGGGCGTCACAGCCCTGCTCTGGACGGCTTTGGCGGTGGGTTTCTGTTGTTTACCAATCACATTTCTCCAGAAATTTTTACAGAACTCAATTTGTTTAGGATTCAGTTCAGGTGCCTTTATCATACCTTTCTCAATTAACGCCGCCTTACCCTTTTCCTCACCTTTGGCACCGGCTTCTGTTGGCTTAGTTTTTCTTCGCTTCTTCCTAACTGTCTGTACAGTCTGTGCGTCGATTATAAACAGTTCACTCAATAATAAAATCGCAAAAACTATTGTAAATTTCAATTCAAACATATTTTAGTAAATTTTGTTACAAAAAAAAACATATAATTCAACGCTATTTCAATTAATTTCAGTTTTAATTATATCAAAAAATACATATGTTTTCAATGGTAGCTCATTTTGTAAATGCTCACCCACTAAACAACCAGGGTATCAAAGTCTACTGTATTTACATCTTTATTTAAATCAAACAGACTTTAATTTATCTTGGTAAATTTTTAATGCCTACACAATAAGTTTTTATTTTTTGAACTTCTTCTGATAATTTTAAAACAAAATTAACAAAACTTTGAATTTTGATGAAAACATTAATCATATATTAAATTCATAATAGATTTGACAAAACAATTGTTTTTTTAATTAAATGTAAATATAATTGAATAAAATCAGAAGAATTTTACAAATTTCTCGACGAAAAGTGTGGCCCAGGCTCTCGGTATTACACGACCTGGCTCTTCATCTATTTGCATAAAACGGATTGTCATTATAATTGAATTTAATCTCAAGAACACATTGAAATACCCGGGAATTCAATGCCCTCGCACTCAGAGCTGTCGTCTTGGAATTCACCGCAAAATATCACCTAAACGTACAACAGATTAGACAACAAAGCACTCAATAGTGAAAACAACACCCAATACCTGATGGGTCTTAATAAACGACGCGAAATAAGCGGCGAGAAACTCCTTGGCCTCGTCTGGGGTGGCGTCGATAGTCTTTCGCTTCCAGTCAGCCATACCACTGATAAAATGGTTTCAATCAATGATTAAATTGAAAATTTCAATACATATTGAGTGCAAATACTGACCAACAGCTCATTTTTACAACATCGGCGGTGACGTGCACTCTGTCTATAATGTTGGCCAACCGTACTTTCCACTCATATTGAATTTGTGACAACTCATCCTGCTTCTTGTTAATGATCTTAGCCTTGGCCACAAAGTTGGACATTGATATCGGGTTCAGACAATAGATCGCATTATTGGGAAGGAATATAACCGCCGCCGCTATTATCATAGCCTTCAATAGGATTTTGTGCGGATATCGGATCGTTGTGTAGATTATAACTATGATTCCCTTAACTATGAATTCACTAAAAATAAGGGGGTTTTGTCAATAATAATTGAAATATTGAGTGAATAACCCTTAAATGAGTGGTCACTTACACGCAGTACTTGGCCATCGATAACACTCTATTAGATTAAGAAATATGAGATTAAATCAAAAATTCAATACTATTTTGATGTCATACCCGTCGGGAAGGCCTCCATAGGGATCACCAATCGGGAAGAAGTTATGTACCAATCCATCCAAGAATATAGTGCCACCGCTGGGCATAGTCTTGGGCCCTCCACGAGCCACCGTTCCCGGCGCTGCTTTCAATATCACGTCCTCTGACGGTGCAAGCGCTTGTTGTGCCTTAAGGATCTTATCTGTCTCATTTTTACCCATAGCTGCCGGCTCACCCTTTGCACCCCTCTTTTGATCGTTATATAAGTTCTTGAAGAACTTCTTGGAAAATTCAATTTGTTTTTCAGTGAGCTTGGGTGCTTTATTTAGCAAAGCTCTAATCTTGTTAATTTTCTCCTTAACTTTGGGGTTATTTCCAGGACCTGCTGGCTCTTTATCATTGTCACCCTCTTCCTTCTTATCCTTATTGTCTTTTGACTTATCCTTCTCCTTTTTATCTGCTTTCGGTGTTTTTTCGTCTTTCTTGGCGGCAATGGATGTAAACGTATGGGTAATAAGAATTAATATAATGATTGTCTGTTTGCTAAACATTTTTAAGAAATTGTTTCAAACAATTCATAAATAAATTATTATTTTAACAAAAAAATGTTGTTTTAATTAATTTAATGGCAGAAAACACAACCAAATGTGTCTGTAATTTAAGATTTTACAGCAATTTTATTGAGATTTTTAATCAATTATTAATACAACCAAATGAGCGCCTGATTTAAGAATATCATAATTTAAGGAATAGGTGGGTAAAGGGCTTATTAACAATTGAATGCTTGACTTTAAAGGCGATTTTATTCAATTAAATTCAGACAAAACTATCTTTCGTTTGCTTTTATTATTTTAATATTTTATTATAAGTTCAATGATTTGTATATTAATTGAGTTTATACTCAAAACTTCCAATACTTTTCAGTTTCAGTCTTTTCATTTCAGATACAAATGTCAAGAAGAAAGGACAAACCGAGAGTAGGATAACCCATTCAGAAATCGCAGCCAATACATGCTGGACATAACCGTCGTCTTCTTTAGTCCATTTTAGTCGATTTTTTCTCCAGGTCTTAGTATACAAAAAAAAACACCAAACAGTGAATGAAGTCATCGTTATTAGACTTAATATTGAAATCACTGTTATATTGAGACGAATATAAACCACTGTTTTGTTGTCTAAAAGTGATACCAATTTGAATGAAATCCAGGTTTGGATGACATAATAGATTAGACCAAAGATGATAAAAAGTGAGGCACCGATGGTATGACATTCAACCATTTCAATCGTTCTGAACGACGCGACTGTTATTAAACCAAAACATATTAAAAACACCAAATATATTGAACATTTGTTGCAAATTTTGAGTGTTTTAAGTGTCCTCTCATTGAGTGCTAATAATCTAACAAATTCTTGATTTTCTAAAATTGTCTTAATTTGAAAAAATCGCAGTAATATTGACACCAATACTAAAAAATATTAAACAAATGCTTAGTTTTCAATATTTTTAATCTTTAATCAATTCTTACCTAAGAATGCAATAATTGAAACCAATTCAGAGAAATAGGACGCTTCGGGTGGTTCTGAAGCGCAGTCGCTTACATAGGGAAGGATGGGTTCAACTACATTGTTATAAACAGATAAACCGTATCTGAAGTTAGAAATCAATTAATGATTTAATCAATGATTTGTATAAGACTTAAAATACGTTAAGAATATGCAGAAAGGGACCAACAAAGCCACTGAAATGGGAAACAAATGCAAATATATTTCCATTGATTATCCGAAGACTTACTTTCACTTTGATTAGTCTTTTGGACAAATATTGATTTGAAAATCTCTATTCACGCGATATATTTCACTACAAATGTATTCATACAAACTCTGAAAATCTCGAGCCTTTAATGGGTTTCATAAAAGAATTAAAAATTTTAATCTCAAAAAATTATTTCCAAAAACTGTTTATAACTTCTTCTAAACCACCGTTTTATCAGATGATGTCTGATATTTGGGTGGAAAGTCGTGAATGGCTTTTCCTCTTGTGAACTTCCTAACTAACTTTTGGGTCAATTATTTCGTTGTTCAGCACAAGAGAAGTAATAATATTTGTTAGCAATTGAATCAATATCAAGATCAATTTATTACCTAAATTGTGCAATAGTGTATGCACTGAGGAGCTGGACAGAGATATGAATATAGAGACAATGAGTGGACAGGCACTTGTGTTTTTGAAATATCTTTATTTATTATTTCATAAAATTATTAGTTTTTAGTTTAAGTTATAAAATATTCATTCATTTATAAGATATTAATTTGATTTTTAAGTTTAATTTATAAATTCATTTAAAAACAAAAATTTAATTAAAATGTAATAAATTTTATAAAATTTAATTGAAAATTAAAATCATAGTCTCAATTCAATCCCTGTTCAATCTGGATATGGATTTGATATAAATCCTAATGTTTACTATTTATTTGGTTTTCTTTTTAAGCAATTTTTGAAATCAATAATATTTTCTCAATTATTCTTCACTTTTCTGAACAAAACTTCAATTCAAAAGACATCTAAAAAAATAATTTCATTAATAACTCACACTGTTTACCATTTTTGTAGGATTTATGTTAAACCCTTTGAAGTTTTGTTTCCCCAGGACTATTTCACTTTTTCAACAATAGATTTGATTTATTAAAAAAGTGAAATAGTTTTGGAGAAAAGTGTTTTAGTGTTGAAGTTCTCAACAATACTATAAAATGTTATGAAGACGTGTGTAATAATTATGAAAACCCCTGTAAAGTGAATACAATTTTTCGTTTATTGGAGATTATAATGAGATTTAAATTTTAAGGCAAAGAGTATAAAAGAAAAGTAAAGTAAAGATCAGATAATTATATCAAACATTGATTTAATTATGAGTTTTAAAAAATTATAATCAAATCAATCATATTTTAGAAAATATAAACTAACGATAGATTTGATGCACAAATTGTTTAATGTTTTGCATAATATATAAATGCAATGAACTTTCAAACTATATATGAATTGATTTAATTTGTGATTAAAAATGAATTTCAAATAAAAAATTATATAAAATATAATAAAAAGTGGTTTTTATAATAAGTTTCACTTATTTAGTGAAAAGTGTAAAAACAATGATTGATTAATATTGCTGTTTATAATCGGGCAAAACAGACGGTGCTGTTGCTATGGGTTGTTCCTGTAGTGAATAGATAGGAGGGGGAGATCTGTCTGAATACTGGTGATCAGGCATTCCCGGGGACAGTTGATTGTAATGTCCAGTCATTGGTTGAGCAGCGATTGGATCATTGGTTTGAATGATAATTGCTGTCGGATTCGCTATACCATGGTAGTGGAGATGCACTTCTGGGTCACTTTGGCAAATGACACAGTAAGCATGAATACACCCAGGGAAATAACCACATAATGTCAGCAATAGATTGAGACAAAAGTCAGAGTTACACCCTTTGCGTATGAGAACAGCTAAAGGGGGCAAAACACACGCGAATATGCACTCAAATAATATACACATTTTAATGTATGAAAAAACTAATGAAACAAATGTTTGAATCGATTCAACGCTTTCCGGATTTTAATATCAAATCCTTTGTTAACTAAAAGTGACTGTTATTTGATAACTAAGATCGCACTCATGTTATTGCAAAATCAGTGATTCCTTATGTCTGGCATAGTATACATGCGCTCATATCTGAAGTAATGAATATTATTTAAAACAGGCCTCAGAACCCTATGCTGTTGTCACAACAGTGTTGTGCACTGGCCTTCAAATGGTAGGGAAGGGAAGAGGTTTGTAGACATAAATAGTCTGGAGTTGGGCTCAAGTGTTAACTCAAAGGCCTTTAAACTGTTTTCAAAGAAGTGATAAAATGATTCACGAAAAGGGTTTTACACTTTAAAAGTTAGTTTCAGTTTAAATATAATGTGTTTTATAAAACCTTTTCATAATTTAATCGTTTTTTTTAATAATTCAGAATAACTTTTGTTAACAACTGTTTCATAATGTGTAGGGTATGGGTATAAGTGTCAGTCCCATCATATCCCCACTTCTACCACCACATCGTTCAACTCATACATAATAATCTCATTGATAAAGATTACTATTCCTCTCACAATTCCTGTTTGTATTTTATAGCCCACCTAGATCAGTAGGGATTTAAAATGTAGTGGTCTTTAACATTGTATATTTTAAATGTGATGTAATTATAACGATATGAGACTATAATTCAAAACAATTTTTCTTATAAATCAAGAAATAGTGTAAAAAAAACTTTTATTCAGTTTTAAAGTCGAAATATTTTGAGACAAACAAAAAGAAAAATTAATTATTTGTCAAAACAATTGAAATAAAGTTATAATTAATTTGAAATTTAAAACTCAATTATCTTTCACACATTTCAATGGTTTTAAATTTCCGTCAATTTTAATGATAACTATTTATTTAACCTTTCATTTAGTTTGACATCAGATTCGTCTTCAATGGGTTTTTCATATCTTTTGTTCAATGCTTTCGCTAAGTATTTTAGTAATTCAAGTATCGGTGACTCAAAGACACAGTAAAATACAATACCAGTAAAGTATGATAAAATAGTGACCGGAATGAAATCCACTACAATATTATAGATGTTGGCCTCAATTAGATGTCTGCGGGAACCGACTAAAGACCAGAGAACCCACGCATGAGATAAATATACAGAATATGTCAAACGACTCATAGGTATGAATAGGTTTAGAGATAAAAATCTGTTAAGTATTCCTCCGTTTCCTGAAATACATAACCAAATTATAAGTGATGTACAGATCGACCAAATAAGTCGACAGAAGTTGTAGAAAAACGCCGAAACTATTGGTGTATATGTCTGTCCTTTATTCCAAAAGATCTGATCCCAAAGTGGTATACAATAGGCACTAATAACTGCTAACCATATCAGTGTCAGCGAAACCTATGTTAAGTAGTGAATAGATTTGAGTAAAAAACAAATAGTTTTTTTATTTAATACAAACTCTGGAAATCTTAAATGTTTTTCGTTTATGAATTGCAAACCCAAATAGAGTTCCCGTGAAATATACGGCGCCGTAAGAGATGGGTATCTTATGATATGTATAGCTATAATACTTTTCAAAATATTCTCTGTTTTCGATGAAAACATTAAACAATTAATTGCTTTCTTGTTATCAAAACATTTGTTTTGAAGATAATCTTACGTTCGAGAGGTAAGTAAAAATGCCGGGGGTAACTCATAGATGTATATCATTATTGCAGATGCGAATAAAGACAATATAATTATCCCGATATTGAATATAAAACCAATTTTCAAGTTATAAAGAAATACAATAATCAAAAGAGTACTCAATATATGGTATTGAAAATCAAGTCCTATAAACCAGGTATGTATAGCGCACTGAAGGATAAAAGTAGAAAATCAGTCAAATATTTGATGCCATAATTAAAATATATTTAAATTTCAAGCATTTCTCACCATTTGATCACTTTTGAAGAGGTTATGAACAAGAAGTAGATTAAGCCACCAATTGCTCTCACATTTCTTCACATTAGACACAACCACTTCACCCCAAACCGGTCCCGAACCCAGTGGTGGCAACAGAAACGTCAATAATATAAATATCATGAGTTGTGGTAAAAGTCTTGCGGCTCTGAAGCCAATGAAAGGAATGACTTTAAAACTCTTGACATTTCCTTTCGTTACCATTAAAGACAAATAAGAGGTCAGGAGTCCACTGAAAGATAACAATAAATGACTTCAAATCTGAAATATATTACTATAAATAACAATACCTGAGTATAAAGAAAGTGCTGATAGCGTACTCAGCATTTAAAAACGGCAGAACAATAAAATCTGTCAATATTTCCTTTCCATGAAATGCCCTTGCTAATATAAATTAATAGTGAAATTATTAAATAATATTTGTTTTAATTTTTTGAGTGTCAGACCATATAACTGATAATTATTCCATAGAATTGAATGCCCATATATTATCCAGATTATTGTCAATACCCTTATACCATGAATACAAGACAGATCATTAGAAGTTGGCGGAGATGTTAGTCTTGATATTGACTTTTGTGCTGAGAATAGGTTTACGAATAAAAATCCCTTTGAATTCTCTGTTTATAAAAAATCTCTTATTTTTTTCATTCAATTATTTCAAAGTTATAGCAAATACTTGTGAATTCGATATTCAAGTCTAAAACGGTTCCGATTATACAAAGTATCACAAATATTAGGATAACAGTGCTATTGAAAAATATTTTTAATAAACAGTGATAACAATGAACTCATTTTCACATACATTGCAAACAATTGTATTTCATTTAAAGTTATTTTTGATTTCGTCTCGCATTTCACTGACTTTAAGTCGATTCCAAATTTTCTTGAAACTGAGGTTTAATTACAAGTTTTATAACTGAATATACTTTTTATTTTGATAGCACTTACAGGTCTTTGCCATCAATTGGATATCATTTTCAGAGCATTTATTTGGTGTACAAATAGCGGTACGAATGGACACCCAATAGAAAATTGAGGCGTCGTTTGCTATTTTGTTAAAAGCATTGCTTTTGTTGTTATATACTTCTTGTGGTAATAGGTTTGGGATCTTATGAAACAAATTCTGTTGATTAGGCATTGGTCTGGGAATCACTGGCAGGAAATCTATTGAGCAATACTGTGGAGAACCCATCACTTCATTTGCATCGATAGCTAAACACTGATCATATGATCCGAAGTCAGTAAGAGTTCCTTCAAATATACCTTTTTATGCATTCAATGAACAATTAATAAAACAACTGATATTAATATAAATAATCTAAACAATGTCAAATATCAATTACCTTTTGGCGGGAAACTTCCCCAGGAGTTTATCATCTCCAAAGACCAACTCTCAAGTCTAGTAAAAGCATCCAAAGTATTGAATAAACTCTTTGAACAAACTTCAGAAACATTTTCAGACTTTTTGATCAACTCTTCAACAAATGGTTTATTCTTTAAACTAAAGTCTTCGTTAAAGTTCTTAACATTTTGAATGAGGTTTTGCCACAAAATCACTGAATTGTTATTATAATCCAAACTTTGAGAAATATATACCGAAATAAACAAAACAATTGTTTGAAATGCAATTTTATGTGACATTATATGATAACTGATCAAGATCACTTCAATTGTTTCACATACTATTCTTTACCTTTGAAGACACTTAACTCATCCTTTAATGTTAACTTAAATACTACTTTTTAGACATTAAGACTTAGACCATTACTGATTGAACAAGGTTTCCAAATAAATAAATTATTCTGAATTTACAATATTATAATACTTTAAGGATTAAACCATCCCATATCAGCACCGGTCGTGTGACGTCACTGACATAACTCTGTTTATGACATGAAAAATGAATATTGTATTCAAATATCAATATAAATATAATATTGTAATTAAAAGTGAATTTTTAATTTTGATTCAATATTTTATACACAAAACACAAAAAAAAAATAATTTATTAATTAATTTATATATGTTAATTGAGCATGGTTCAATGGCAGTGAAATACAATGCTTCCTCTAAGGATTTCTGTGTTTATACGTTTTTTTTAATAATCCTATCCAAGCTCAAATTTTATCCATAACTAATTTATGTAATTTTTATTGATAATAAGCAATATATCAATCCATTGAGAAAACATTGAAATATAATACTTGTAAAAGAAATGTTTAATAACTTTTACTTTAGATATGATTTACGTCTGTATAACAAACCTTTGTATAAATCACTTAACAATTGAATCATTTGTTTGCTTTAAATGACTTCTAATATCAATAAAATAAAGAAAATATTTAATAAGAAATTTATTGTTCATTTTTATAGCCCTAACAAAAGGATAGCTAACATCACTGTTATACCTATGGCACAGGTAAATCACAATTCCTGTGCTAATTATTATAAATGTTTTCATTGTATTATTCAAAAGACTATTTCATAATTAGCATTATATTAGACTTGAACTCAACTAAACTGTAGTTTCATTGAAGACAAAGTAAATCTTAATTTTCGTTCAAATATTTAAACAAAATATTGATTACTATTTAATAATATGTTTTCAACAAAACATTTTTTACGCAAACTTTACACAAACACATCATTTGGGTCACAACTGAATGCGATTTTTATCAATAATTCAATAATGAATTTCAATTTAAAATTCAATAGACTTTGAAATTTTTCGCCAAATTATGTGATTATCATAACATCAGTGAATGAATTTTCAATCAAAGCTTGTTTTACATTGAATTAAATAGTATTTAAACATTAATTATCAGAAATTTATTTCACATTTCATATATTATTTATTCAAAGACTCACAAAACTCTTTGTCCTAAAAAATTGCGAAATATTTTATTTAAATAAAAAAACAATTTGTAATAAATTTTTATTATTTTTTAGGGAAAGTGTGAATCAATTACTAATATTTATGGTCCGGCAAAACAAACGGTGCTGTAGAGGGTTGTGGAGGAGAATAGTCGGGTGGCAAATACATGTTTGCATACTCAGGGGCAGGCATCGCTTGAAACTGGTGGTTAGGGTTAGGCATCCCTTGGAACTGTTGGTTAGGGTTAGGCATCCCTTGGAACTGTTGGTTAGCCATCATTGGGTAGTGACCGGACACGGGTGGTGCAGATGCCACCGGCTGTACAATTATTGGTTGTACCATCGGTTGACCCATTGGTTGGCTTCCTTGAACAACAACTGTCATATTAGATGCACCTTGATAACCATAGTGGACTTCTGGCTTCTCTCGGCAAATGACACAGTAGGCATGAATACACCCGGGTACATACCCACATAAGGTGAGGAATAGATTGAGACAAAAGTCGCAATTACATCCCTTGTCTATTAGGACAGCCAAAGGGGGTAAAAGACAAGCGAAGACACATTTAATACATGAACACATTTTCATGTAATTAACAATTAATTACTTCAAAACTAATTTAAATAATTAATTGTTTGAATGATTTCAATACTTTTGAAGTTTGGTATTGTGTTTGAAGTACTGAATCAATAAATATATGATTTAATTGATCAGAAAATCAATTGAAATAATGTTTACACAAATTATAATCATAACTATTACTACATATATATTCAATGTCTAAAAACACTTGTAATTGAAAACTGAAATAAATTTAATCTAAAAATTGATTAGTTTTTTGGGATTTGAATAAATATTGAATAAAAAGATAAATCACCAGAACTTTTAATCAAACTTCTTCTGATTTCACACTATATTTCATTTGAAAAAATATTCAAAATGACATTTCAGAGACCAAGGTATGAATAAATTTGTATTGAATTACAAAATTGTTTTGAATTAACATTTACTGTAATATTATTTATTCAACTGTTTTTAATCCAATCATTACTAAAACATTTTGTTTTCCTTTTCAAAGTCCAAAACCTTAATATAAACTGATTGTGCACTACAGAGTACAGTAGTGGCCGGACATCCCTTCCTTTGATCAGATTTCGTAATTGGATATGAATGTGACTTTCAGTGCATACTATTAGTTAAAGAAAATTTTGTTTTGATTGAAGTTATCATAAATTATATAACTTTTTGCTCAACCATTTTCATTCAACAGATTATTACTTAAATATTATTTGACTTCAGTTTTATATTTGAAACATTTCACAGTGTATTCACCACTCAATTGATTAGAAAGTCTTAAAAACTTCAGTTATCTGAAGCAACGAAGTTTATTTTATTTATTTAATAATGTTTGACCAAAAATGAAATGATCAATGACATTCAAAGAACCCCAACTCATCTGAGATAACATTTTCATTTCATCTGATAATCATTATTCAACAGAAAAGTCAATAATTTAATAAAATTAAAGTCAAACTACAATCAAAAGTACAGTCAAAGTAGAGTGAAAACAAAATCTCAAAACACATTTCACTAAAGGATTGCATTTAAAACATATAAAAAATTGTAAAAACATTGTAAAACAAATTGAAATTTAATTATAATTGTTATAAAAATTATATTATTTTTTTGTAAAAATAGTTTCAAATCTCAAGTCTAAGTGTATTTTTTGAAAATAAAAGCCGCGGCCACAAGATATAACAGAATCCAACCCCAGGTGGCTATGAATCCGAGCACAACCTCTATGTAAGTGATATCCCATCCGCGAGATAGTATGAAACGCATTGACTCTACGGGAAGGGTTTGGGGTAGGAATGAGGCGAACGATGCCATCCAATCGGGCATAGACTGTATTGGCCAGAAGATACCACCAAGCATAATCGTGGGGAAAAATGATCCCATTCCTAACATAGCAGCAGACACTTCGTCCGCGCACAGGGAAGATATAAACAGTCCAAACATAACACCGGCCACACCTGTAGGGAAAGGAAGATATTATTAATAATTTTAATGAAATTAATTTCAATTAATTTGTTATTAGATTTCAAATCATTTGACAATTTCTACAAAAAAAACATAAAAATAATTTTCAAATGCAATTCAATGGCACTCTATGTGAGTGACAAAGTGGTTGTCCTCTAAACTAAAATACTTTCAGATAATTGATATGAAATTAATATTTTTCATCAAAAGCTGTCATAACTTAAGGCTATATTCACTGTTAACTTAAATTTAAATCAATTAAACACTTATTTCTTCTACATTTAGGTTAAGGGGTATAATTGAATACAAGGGGGTATTTGTAGACAAGAGATGTCATTGTAAACAAGGGTTACATACCCTGGAAGAAGGTGAGTGAGAAGACCCAGATCATAGGCCCCTGAGAGGGAACACTGAAGAAGTAAAAGGTTGTGATTAACATAAATATCTCCTGAATTGTGAGAACCAATGTTTGAGTCATTATATGTGAGGCCAAGAACTCAATTGAGTTAACGCCGGCCACTAATGACCGCTCCAGTAGTCCGTCCTTTCGCTCCAACACTAGTGACAGTGCGGTAAGAGCTGTGGTCGCGTAATAAGCTATAAGAATGATAACTCCCGGCGCCATAAACTCAGTCATAGATGGATGAAGATTGCCGTAAATGACTTTCTCTATTGTTATGGGAAGGGTGACAGTGGCCGGGTTGTAGCCAAGTAGGGACAGGTAGTCTTGTGCGAAATCTTGGAAGGCCAGGAAGAATGAGCGGAGTAATACAAAACCAATTACTTGATTAGACATATCTAAATATAATTTGATATTTGAAGACTCTATGGTATCGTTGTCTGCATTGCCTGCCTGTGCTCACAAGGAATCATAATTACAATAAATACATAACTAATTAATTGACAATTCATTACCAAAACTCTTCTCTGATTCAAAGCATAGGAATAATTGTGTGAGAAGTGTAGGGCAGCCCAAGCCTTCCCGTCCACCACTGCCTGTCGCGCCTCTTCTAACGAATTATACGGCACTTGTGTTACGATGTCTGAACTCACAAAATTGAGATACTCGGCACTGAGGCCGGGCGGGTCTTCAGCGTTGTAGATGGCAACGGGTATGTGCTTCGGGTCCTGTCCTATACATATGCAGAACAGTGCGATTTGAATGGACGGTAGGAAGAAGTAGAAGAGAAGGATCGGGATATTCCTCTTCAGTCGGATTATGTTCTTCACAAACAGTGCATACACTCTATGGATATCAAACATTTTCCGTTTACCCGACGGTATGTTAACCTGATTTGTAGCACTGATACCAGACTTCTCACTAAACGACATACGGGGAGTCAGATTGGAAGGGGTGGCGTTGGCCGAGACATCCTTGAAAGTGGAGGGAACGGCAGGCACTAAGAGATTGTCTGCAAAATTCAATCAAAGTATTAATAATTAAAACAAATATTTGATTAAAATTTGAGAAAACCTTTTGTTTTAACGATTTCTTCGGTTTTTATCTCTTTGTTGTTGTCTTCAGACTTAGAACTGCTTTCAATGTTCTCATTGATATCTTTCTTGTCCTCAATAGCACTGGTATTCTTCAGATTTCTTTTCTCGTTGTCAATGGTAGAGATAGTGATGGTATCGTCGGGTGCGCTATATCTCATAACATCTGTTTTACTAATTTCTGGCACTTGTGCTGAATCTAATTGACATAACTTTAGGAATACGGCCTCCAGAGTGGGTAAGCCGTGGTATTCAAGCAGCTTATCAGGGTTGTCCTGCACTAACAACCGGCCAAAACGCATCAGACCTACAGTTTCGGCAGTTCTGGCCTCTTCTATATAATGTGTTGTTATTATAACAGTGAGGCCGTCCTCTTTGCACAGGGCATCTAAGTGTTCCCAAATTGCTTTACGTAGCACTGGATCTACACCTACTGTCGGCTCGTCTAATATAAGGAGTGGCGGGTGATGTACCAGCGCTGAGGCCAGAGATACACGACGTTGTTGTCCACCTATCCATACATACAAGTGATTAGGAATTGAAAATTGATGTCAAAAGTGATGAATACCTGAGAGCTGTGACACTAATCTGTTTTTTTCGGGTAAATGCAAAAGAGTTATCAAGAATTTAGTCCTGGATTTGATATCCTTGTGTGACATCCGATACAGTTGTCCAAAATATCTGAGCGTCTCTTTGATTGTAAAGTCTGGAAACAGCGCCAACTCCTGAGGCATATAACCCACTCCGGGACCGGGCACTGGACTGTAGTCGGAACCGGGCTCTCGACCGAACACCCGAATAGTTCCAGACTGTGGTTTCAGACGTCCCAAAACACATCTCAATAAAGTTGTTTTGCCTTTGAATTTGAAAAATCAATTAAATTTTTATTTCAAAACTTTTAATCAATTAATGCTTTGAATAATAAAAAAGTCTTTTCAAAGAAAGCAATAAAAACTTAATTAAAATTTTCTTTAGTTTTGAATACAATTAGAGATAAAATATTTTTATATCCTTTTAAAGCAAAAACACATTTAAATATTGTTTTGAAATCAAATGTAAAAAATAATTATTATTTTTGAGCAAAATTTCATTATTCAGTGACAGGAATGACATAATTTGCAAATGAATTGATGTTTTTTTAACAAATAATTTATTTTCTGATATAAATTCAGATTAAATGTCTCTGAAAACAGTGAAAATCATTTTAAAGTTTAAACTATGAGTAAAAGTTGTTTTCAATTATTTTAAAGTTTTTTTGAATGCAATAATTTAAAAATATTGTGATTTAAGACATTTCAAAAACATTTAAAACATTGAAAGCAATAATTTTGTCTTTAATTTTGTTTGTATTTTCTCTTCAGTACAAAAAGATATTATAATTTATCGCAAATAAAACAAAATATACTTTTATTTTACAATATATTTTGTATTTTAATGAAAATTATAGCTTTGATTGCAATCTATAAGAAAATTAAATGCATTTCAAGTTATTTCACTCAAAAATTCCCACTCATTGAACAGGTTTTGCTAAAAAGTGAAAGTGAGGTCAATATCAAACATTAGGGACAATTCAATCGCAGGTCACTTAACAACTTTTAAATTATGTTTCACTCAATGAATGCAATTCAAGAAATATTTAATTTTTTTAGTTTCAAAATGATTACAATTTTATTCATTGAAGTTATCAATCATTCAATGGTTTGAAACAATTATAGGAAATCTGTAAACAAATTAAAACTCAAAAGTGATAAACAATTTTTAAAAATACATTGAATTATAAATTTTATTCACAAAAAATATATTTGAAAAATATTTTTGATATAACAAAATGCTATAAATATTTTCAGCAAAACAACTCTTCAAATGTCATCTAAAGTTAATCTTAGAGATAGAAATGAGAAATGAATTTATGGTTGAAATTAAAACTAACTTTTTGTAAAAACATTGAGTTCAGAGACAATACTAAACAAATCTAAGTATCGATGAAGACCTAAATTTTTTTAACACAAATTGAGGTAAAATTTGTTTTTATAAATAATAAATTTAAGTAAAAAGGTCCCTGGTTTTGAGAATTTAATAATTCAGGAAAACTCATTTATTTTTAATTAATCAAGGTTTGACTAATTAGTTTTTAAAAAATCAAAGACAGATCAAAATCAAAAGATAACAATAAAACTGAAGGCTTGATTATGTAGTATAATTTATACCCTGGGTTTATTTTTGACAGTTATTTATTGTGAATACCAGTATTTAAAAACAGTTTAATACCATATTATCTCCAGAATCGAGAAAACCCAATAAAATTCAGAGAATTAGATGTTTCTGAGTATATATTCATAACTATTGCATAAATATAATGAAAATAACCTTCAATTTTGAACATAAGATAATATCATTAGTAGTTTATTGTAAACACAATTATCTTTTGGAAATTTTTATATTCAGTTAATTATATATTTCCTCCGATTTTCACAAACGATTAATCAATAATTTAATTGCAAATGAATTGATTCAAAAATAATTAAAATTTAAATGACAGCTAACTGTCCAATGAAATGGTTTAAAAATTATTATTTAATAGTTATTCAATCTATTGATGAATTAAATTGCTATGAATTGAAAACGACTTTAACTTTGACATCAAGTTCTAAAAGCAATAGCAGAGCACTGGACTGTAAATAATGAAATGTTAACACAATTTCAATTTATCATTGATTTCTATAATTCAAACCAAACGACAGAATAATTATTAGAGAAATGTATTTCTTATTCAAAATCATAAACATTTCAAACAATAATTCATTCATTGATTGATTAGTTCAACGATTTCTATAGATTTTTACTGTCTTTGTAAGAAACAGAGAAAAAAATGATTACACTATTAATGATAATAATTATTATATTCCGTGTAATTTTAAAATATAATTCAAATAATAAAATCAAATAATAAGTTATTTTTAGATGTATTTCATTAAAAACTGTTATTATTTTCAAGCATTAAAACTATTGACAAACAATAGTATTAATAAAATAATTTCAGTAATAATAAAGGGGAGGAACGGTAATCAGGGGGGGAAGTAATATAAACATTAATTTAAAACTTTTATCCTGTTTTGAACTTTATATGCACTCAAATGAAAGGGAAAGGGTGTTTAACACATGAAACAAATGCTAAACACTTTAATTAATTAAATGATTGAATGCTTACCACAACCGCTGGAACCGAGTAATGCATATATCTTTCCCTGGGGTACAGAAACGTTGATCTTTTTCAATGTTAATAAACTCTTTTTGCCAAAACCATAGGTAAAGGTGACGTCCCGTACGTCAACAGCCTGAGGGGTAGGGACTGTCGGCTTCTCCTGTACATCGATGGCTAACTTAATGTCTTTTGGCATTTCTTCAGTCATAACCATTCCTTCATTAACATAACCCCCATTTGCGGTCTCCTCGACCAGTTTGGCCAGCATTAGCTGCGGGTGTTTATTGAGCTGCTCTTCAGATGATAACTCATTAGATGTGAGTCGTCTGAAGAGGTTGAGTGACGCGTGTCGGTCATCATTGATGGCCACGACGTCCGCCTCGTCTGAGTTGAACGCGTGGTTATTGAACGGAGATTTCAACATAACTTTTCAATAATTTATTTCAGTTTTAATTAAAAAATCCTATAATTTGACACAAAATTCAAAACACTTTTTGCACATAAAAACTATCAATTCGTTTGAAAAGTGGTTTTCATTGGCTTTAATGAAATTTTTGAACTTTCTTTTTGAGCACTTTATTTGAGATGATTCTGATAACTATTATTTCCAATTATAGTTGTCTGAAAGTTATGGGTATTTTCACTCAAAACACATAATCTGTACAAAAAGTAATCAAAATTTTTGTTAAAATTTAGTGAATTATTGATAACTTTTTTCAAAATATCTTTTATTTAACGATTGCTTTCTTCAGTCAATTATTAATTCATATAAAAGTGAAGAAAAATATATTTTAAGTAAATATTTGAACAATTTTTACAGATTTATGGGAAAAGTAGTAAAAAACAAATAATTCACTCACTCTTTGAAAACTTGTGAAAACATATGAATATAAATAGATATTTGAATCAATGGCTAAGACTTTCCTTCAGCAATGTCTCTATGGATTAAATGAGTGACTAATAAACCAATTGATGGTTAAATGTAGTGAAAATAATAAATACAGGAAAACAATGAAAAATGTTTTCAAGTCTTCAAATAATTAGCAAAATATTCATTAAAGTGTAAAAATAAGTCTTTCAGTGAATGACTAACACTTGGATGGACTTAACATTCAATACAAAATCACATTATATTTACAATTATTGAAATCTAAAGTGTATTTCAATGTCTTGATTGTTATAAAATTATTTTCAATTTCGTCATTGCAATCGTTTGAGGAAAGTTTGAACCAAAAAAAATCAACGAATACCTGTTGTCTCTCTCCCTGTGCTCTCTCCCTGTGCTCTCTCTCTTTCTCTCTCTCTCTCTCTCTCTCTCTCTCTCTCTCTC
>JAQGAT010000797.1:0-22831 GCA_034687845.1 Pantelozetes paolii
GAACTCACTATCAATAATTTTAACAAATCGTTAATTTTAACCAATTATACAAAACCCATCTTGTTAAAATTAACGGTCTTGTGCTGTATTTGTTTATTTGATTGAAATTATTGTCAAATAATAACAAAAATTAATACAATATTACTTAAACAATGAATTAAATTATATTTTCGTCTAATTTGTTAATAAAAATAGATTTTATTTGTAATAAAATTAATTCAAAAAAAATATTGATTTCTTTATTCAAATACAAGAATATTTTGTTTTTGTGCATTAAATTTAAATCATTGTCTGAAACGCAAACAATTTGTTGATTAATAACAATAGTCTTAATACAGAGTATATGAAATTTCAAAACATTTTTTCAAATAATTTCATCAATTATTTGCACATAAAGTCAATAAATCTCTAAATTCTGTGCTATTTTGAGATCAAATATCTTTGAGCTGAACATTGATTTGACACAAAGTATGATAGCATTGCTTAGTTTGTGAAATGAAACCAATTATATAACAAATAAAATCTCTGTTTTTGAGTACAAAATCGGTTGAAATAAAAGATATGTTTTTGTATTTTGGATCAAATGTTTACAACATTCACTAAATTGTGACAAAACTTTATGACAAAAACACAGGGATTGTATTGAGACTGACATTAATGAGTATTGCAGTCATAAAGACATTAGATCTGGACGTAAAGCATCTCTCCTTTAGATTCTTCACTCATTGAGTAGGCTTTGGATTTATTCATAACATTTTCATTTGTGATAATTAAGGGTAAATCCAAGTGTATGTTCATTGACGTCGGGATATCTACAGTAAAATGCAATTCATATGAGACGGAAATTATTGGACAATCAACTGTCAGCTGAATGTTGGCCGGAATAGGCACCTGAATGGCACAGTTATGTCAATCAATTTCAGTATTAAATTGAATTTTAATAAACATTAAATTAATATTTGTTGAAATATAACCTGAATTTTCTCGATGTCTATCAGCCCGGGTTCTACAGCTGTTCCCTCGACTCTCAAGAGTTTAGTTTCCTTTACTTTTTGATGTTTTCCTGCAATAAATGTCTGAATCTGTTTGAGGGTTGCTCTGGGAGTCACTCGTATTGAGGACTTGTTTGTAATATTAGTGTTCACTGAAACAAATTCACCTAAAAATGTGAATAAAATTAATGAAAAAAGATATAAATTTTGTGCACAAATGCCTACAAACCCGGGAAATACCCCTTTTTCTCTAAATTAAGGTCAACAGTAATAGTTCCCGATTTAGTCCACAAGAATCCCAGGGTTTTCTCACAGCTGGCACTCATAGGTAACTAAAATTTTGTTAACCATTGAAAACAATTAATTAAAATCAAACAAACCATTAGATTATCGCAAATAAGGGGCGCTTCCACTTCAAACTCGGTCTTTGTTTTATGATTAAATGAAAACAAAGGCTTTTCAATCTCAGCTTCAATCCAATACTTAACTGATCCGTGAAATCCATTAAAAGTGGACGGAATTCCTCTTCAAAAATGAAATCTGAATTTAAATTAACGTTTGATTGAATAAAATGATTACTCTTTTGGTAATTGAAATGAAAACTTGAATTCATGGACGCCTTTAGTTATGACTGCTTTGTAAATATTAAATCAGAATTAAATGATAAATGAGTTAATATTTATGATCACATACTTGTGCGGACAAAGTCGTAATCCATAGCCAGATATTGGATGCTATCCTTATAGGTATGACTTCTTCTGTGATTTCCGGACCCCTTATTCTCAGACCATTTTACTTCAGCCATACCTAACAATTGCATTCTCAGCTGTAATTCAATGAAAAACTGATTTTTAATTCAATTCCTTTAAAATAATTGAATTTAATGCTCCAAACCATCGACAACTGTAGTTCACCTTCCAGTGCGATCACACACTTCCCGTCAACACTATCACCCAATCCATAGATCCTTTTATTTGAATCCAAAATGATTTCAAACTTTTGTAACTGTATTTTACCCATAATTTTGATATGAATTTAATACTAATATAAAAATTTAAACCAAAGACTAACTAAAGACGAGATAATTGTCGACCAATTGGTTGCTATGAATAAAGTTGTCAACAACTAAAACAACTAATGTTTTACAACTTTAACAAAATGTTTTCAATCGCAGTGTTTGGTTGCAAACGAAGCACAGGTAGTAGCTATAAGTATTGATCTATTTTTGTTTGTATTGATATAAAAATCTTTAATGTATTTCATGTATTACTATTGAAAACATTTATTATATATTCATTTTGACGACAATTATTGACAATTCATTCAAATTCAAGGTTTAATGACAACCAAAGTGGTAATAATTTTACTCATAGACTACTTAACCAAATAACCTGGACATTCATTTTTGCAATTTATGATTGACTTAAATTCAATACTAAACTGAAAATAATAAGAACTGAAACTCAAACATAATATTTTTGTTTCAATTCTGTATTCAAATCAGTATTTATTGCAAACATTTAACAAAATTTATTTCTCTTTTAATATTTAAACTAAAAATCAGTTTTAAAATAAAAAATCAATTTTTGAATTAAAATAATAACAATATTTATGTAAATATTTCATGCATTGAAGACATTATAGTTTTAACTAAATGATAATTGTTTCAAACATTTAGGTAGTGTTGGAAACCCTAAGTGAATCTCTGATTTAAAAATTTAGTTTATACAATAGTTGACATTTCACCTTTTACTCTGTATGTCAATTATCAGTATAAATAAAATGACCAATATTTAAGGAATTTATTGTTATTATAATTATTTGTTTTAAATTATACTTTAAATCAGTTTTAAAAAAATAATTGTAAGAAATCTCAATAAAGTAAAAATTTATTTAAAGGTGTTTATCATCAAGGTGAAATAAAACAATTAAATGTTGTAAACCTTTTAACTAATTTAGTGTCTGAATAATTTAAACTGATTTACTGATATACAGTAATTATAAATAATAATTTATCTACCTTGTATAGTTTATAAAATATCAACGGATATTATTTATCTCAACACAAACACAAATATTGTTCAAAAACACAGAATATTTAGTACTATTAATACAAATGAACACATATTTGGCTATAATTTTATAATAGTTGTGATTAAAAACAATATTTTTATATTAAATAGTATTTCATTTCTTAATATCTATAACTTCTCACTAATTAATAACCAATTTATTACATAAATCCCTTTCTTTTCAATAAATAACTACATGTGCGCTAACTTTAAAAAAAATAATCACTATTGTGAACACAACACAAATGAGTGGTTTCTTTAAACTTATATAAAATCACATGAATTTAACACTTAATTGAAAAGGTTTGGTATATTTAGATACCGTTCCCAATATTTATGTCTGAGTGCAAAGAATATAACATTCATTTTAAGTATAAATAAAATAATGAATTGATTCTTAAATTTCAGAAAATCTATAACTCTTTGAATATTTTGTAAAATCTTTTGATTGAAAGTAAATATTATTCAACTTTTTATAATTGGTTTGCGAGGCCTCCCAGTGATCGATAATTGGCATCGGATAGTCTGTGCCAACAATGCATTTGGCCTTATGTTGTACTTCTATGGGTGCCATCCATGGCTCGTGTATGTACTTTCGCGGGAAGTGCTGTAACGCCGGAACATATTTGCGAATATAATCTCCATTTGGATCTATCTTTCGGCCAAAATTGATGGCACAGTAGTAGAACGGGATTTGTTGGAAGGTATAGCTGGACGAGTGCCACATCCATATCCCTGCGTTGATACTCGAGTCCGCGTCCAATAAAAGCTCATCAAATATCTTCATTCCCTCTTCCCATGAGATCCAAAGACCACCTCTTGTTAGGAAACAGATCGTCGCATGTCTGGCCACTGGATGTACCCAACCTTCCTCTATGATCTGTGTCTGTATGGCATCGATGAAAGGAAAGCCAGTCTTAGCGTTTGCCCACTTCTCCAAGAGGTCTGACTTGTAATCCCAAGCAATTTGCAAACAGTTTGGGTTTCCTATCATTAAGTCATAATTGAAGTTATTTGTGGACATAGTGTAGAAGAACTCTCGCCATAGGAGTTGACCATAGAGTGAGAGGGGAGGACTGGACTTCTTTAGCTTCTTATAGATGTTAGACAATTGTTGGAAGAAATATCGGGCGGAAAGACATCCAAATCTAAATTGATTTTAATATTAATTGTTTTCATTCAACTGTTTTTGACTGAAAAGTCAATCAATGTTTACTTTGGACTCTATTTTTGGTTTAAGTTTTCGGTTATTTCTTTTGACCTCAAATTCAGTGCAATATTTCATTGAATAAAACACTTTTAACTAATCTTTTATTGATTTAAAGTAAACATTATTATTGCCTTTCATTCAATCAATTGGCGATTAATTGTAATTAAAAAAGATATTACTATTCAAACAAATGTTTAATCAATTCCTTACCTACTGTTCAAAAGGTTAGGCAATAATGGATTCAAAAATTTGTAAAATATTAAATGAAAAAGTTTGAGAAATACACGAATAGAGTGACCAATAATAAAGTCAAAAATAAATGTAATGACAATTGATTTCAATTAATCTTAACCTCAGATACGGTGAAAGTCCTGTATTTGTTGTCCCGAAGAGTGACTGTGGTCTGAGTCGAGGAACGCCGAAGACAGCGATCCACGCCTTCTGCTGGAGATGTCGTTCCAATCGCAGCAGTGCTTGTGTTTCGCCTCCAATCCAAGGGGTTTGACGGACGACAAGAGATAAGTCAAATCCTAGCTCTTCAAGGGTTGGGATTCCGTACTTCATGTCGTGGTCTTCAGTGGTGGGCGAAAGAGCCTTATCTATCGTTTGCAAAGTGATCCGTGGTTTAGGGTTCGGTGGTTGACCCAGGGATGCAACGATACTTTGAAAATGTGAGAAACTTGTTGGACAGCCGTCACATTTGGCCAGTATTTGATCCAAAGGGTATAAAGTATGGGAACAACTGCTGATAACCCGAACCCCTAATTGATAACACATTTGGGTTATATGAGTGTCACGTAGTTTGCCGTAGGGTTCGGGTTCGGCCTCGAAAGACAAGTGAGTTGTATTCCACTCTGGGTCAGGTGGACAGGAGTTATTAATATTGATTACAACACAATAGTCATACCTTTGAACAGTTTGGGAAAGACATCGGATGGCTGTCCTCTCACGATAAACAAACGTGAATTCAATTTCTTGAGACTTGAATTCAAGTCTTCGAGCGATTGGACCAAAAAAAGCCATTTATTAATACCCCTATTGTTTGACACTTTGGTCATCACTTTGTCGATCAGATAAACACATCTGAATGTCGACGCGTTCTTCAGCCCTACAAATGAAGAAACAGTTAATTAAGACACATAACGACAACTCCCATACCTTCAAGAAAGGCCGGCTGGTCATGAAGTCTTAGTCCACGTCTAAACCAATGAACAAGGTGCTTATCTCCAGTGGCCGCATACCTATCTTGTGCTTCACTCTCAACCACTGACTCTTTGATATTAACCATTCATTTAAAATTAAAAAAAAGTTATAAAAAGTGATTTGATATCAACTCTTGGACATAAATATTGATTTAATATTTCACATCAAAAACTGTTATGAATTGGTGTTTAATAAAACAATTCAATTCATATCTCACAAGAAATGATTGGAAAGGGATATAAAAGTAAGTTATATATAAACAGTTGTTATATAAAAGTGTATTAAATAATGGATTGAAAATTATATTTTGCTTTTATTATTGCATAAAAGACTTCGAGAAGAGTCTGAAAACAATATTATATAATAACAAATGAATTGTTAAATTCAATACATTTGATGATTAAACGCATGCATTTTAACCCTGAGTACTATTGTTCCAGAATATTCTGTTGCCTTTTCCATTTGCCAGCGCTTTATGACAACCAATGTTTGCGTGAATTATAAATATTATGAAACTCTTATCGACGTAACGCAGGGATACTGAAGGGGGGAATATATACCGATAATCACTGATTTAATAGTTTTTATTCAATTTCAAGTCATATAAGAAGATATATTGTGTATAATTATAGTAAAGAGATGGATGACCAGGAATCTAATGGATGCGAGTTATTTAAAAATAAATAAAAATGTATAACAAATGATAGCAATTATGCACTCATTCTGTTGATAATTAGGTAAAACATTATGTTTCACATTATATCAACTAATTTAGCATTAAATCTCAATTTAAAATAGCGACCGTTAATTTACCCATCATCTATATTTTAACGTCATCTCAACCCCTGAACCCTTAGACATATGATGTAATAAAAGTGAAACAACAACTTATACTTCAATTTAAAATAATTGATGACATTATTCAACGTTTATGTAATGATTCAGAAGTTTTATTACATAATCAGAAGATTTGTTGATTAAATCTAAATTGAAATATAATCGCAAAAATTGATGAACTTTTCAATTATTTGATTGCAATTAATGTTATTTTTTATTAATAATTATTATAAAACATAAACGCATTTGCATTGAAAACACAAAATTGCATTAAATGTGAAAAATTTTAATCTAATCTCAACTCATTTGACGACAACTTTTTGACTTTTATATACTTTTGGATTAATTATGACTTCAATTATATTTAAATGATTTCATGATATCTTTATTTCATATAATTATTAGAAAAACTACTTAAGAGTTAAACAAATGTCGAAATAATGAGACAAAATATAATATAATTAGACCCTGATTACCCTGATTTACCCTGATTGGCTCAATTTGCTGAATAAACAAGTATATTATTAGATGAACAATTGCAATGACCTCGACATTTGATGGTTATTACAAATGTTAATCAATGAGAGGCTCGAGTTAGAGAGCCCGAGATTTTTGGCGCCTTTACTCACATTTCAAGGCATGGGATGTGAAACCCAAAAAAACAATTATTACTAAATACTTAGTGTAGTAATTGATAAGAGACGGGACAACCATAAAATTCAGGTGCAATCAAGTGATTATAAGTTTGATTCCTGTGTTGACGTTGTCTTCAAAGTACAGTATAAAACCATTTAATTATATTCTGATGCCTTTCCAATGCCTTTCCACTACAACTCAATTGTGTTTTTGATTATTATCTTTAAAATCACAAAATGAGAGAAATTTTTCCTAAATTTGTGTTTATTTTATTGATTTTTATTGCTTTTTGTCAATCAATGAGTTTAATGTCAGATAACAATCAAATTAAACCAAAAATATCTTCAATTAATGACAAATGCATTGAGAATAAGGACTGTTGGATAGGAAGCGACGATAACAGGGTCTGCGTTGACCACAAATGCCAGTGCAAACCAAACTATCATTTTGATTACATCAACAATCAGTGCAAATACTTTACCTGTCGTTTGGATAAAGACTGCCAGAGCTATGACCCGAACCGACGGTGCGATGCATACGACGGTTGCAAATGCATGAATGGATTCTCAGATAATTCAGTGTCTCTTAAATGCTCTTCAAAGCGATCTTTTGGTAGTCCTTGCGATGAAAGCTCTGATTGTTGGACAGTAGAGGACAGGCATAGAGTGTGTCATCAAAAGACCTGTATTTGCAAACTCTTCTACAAATATAATCCGTTTTACAAACAATGTTTGGCCAAAAATACATGCGATTCAGACAAAGACTGTCAGAGGTATGACGGAAACCGTGTTTGCGATGAGTATGGACTCTGTGCGTGTGGACAGGGATATTATGCCGACTCTATATCCGATAAGTGCAGGAAAATTACAAAAAGTCTGAACGGTTTCTGAAATTGTTTTCACTATTCATTGAAATATTGTCTAAAAGTCTACTTATTTTTTATAATTATATATAAATAACATATTTTTTGTCTAATATTTCATAAATTTTATATCAATTTACAAACAATTACTGAGCGAATGGCCTTCAGTTGAGATCCACCTGTGCTTTGGTTTGAAGTGCAGAACAAATAATAACTTTTAATGATTTCTTTGAATTAATCATATAATCATATAATAAGTAATTTTGTTTTCATATCGCTATTGAGTTTGTAATTAATGTAAACACTGTTCAGTCAATCGTTTCTCAAATATGTCTATGATTTCAATACTTCACTGATTTATTGATTCAATCGATCGACACATGAGATAATCATAACATAAATACAAGTATTGATATTTAAAATAATATTTTGCGTTATATTCTCGAAAATACAACAAAAATCTGAGAATTTTTATTCAAATAATTGTAAAAATTATAAATAAATCGATTAAAAGCTAATTATTATTAAAATATTTTCAAAATACCCCTTAAATTGTAAAAAGTTTTATATAAATAAGTGTTTGATGTGTTGTTACAAAAAGTAAAGTTAAAATCAAATGCTTTTTAGAAATAAAATGTTTTAATGTTTTTAAAAAGTTTTTTAATGTATTTCAAGAAATGAGTTATCAATTGATTATCGGATGAAATCCTTTTTCTTTGAACAAAACAGCATTAATGTCAACGCAATTAAGATTAATTGTATTATAGCTGCGATCAGACAAAGCAAACCAATTATACCACTTCTCAACTCCAGAAACTCACGCAATGCAAGCGCACAGCCCTTTAAATCAAATTAGTTTTTGTAATCATAATTGAAATTTGAATTTATGGTTATAATTGATATGACCAGACATCACAGGTGGGGACAAAACAGGGGCTCAATATTTATTAATTATAATTTTATGGCTTATTTTCTCATTTAATCTTTATGTTTGACTTTTACTCTTAACCCTTAACTCTCATTAACAATATAATACCCCCTCTGGCCATATCTGATAGTTAATTAATGTTTTGATAACCTAATGATTAATACCTTTTGGTTGAGAAATTGAGTGCCAGCGAGATAGCATGAGGTCGGGATTGTCATACCATACCTCTGATAGTCGTTCATAGAGACAACACCACAACATCTCAACTGCAAATTCAATTCAAAGTTTGGATGAAATTTAATAATTTGTTTAATAAATAATTTTATTTGCAATTTATTGCTACCAAAAAATTCATTGCACAGATAGAAACGGCACGTGCTTTGCATAATTGAGCCTAAAGTATAGGCACTATAACTACTGTATATCAATGTCTGTCTCAGTTTACTATCAAATAAATAAATTTAATTGAATTTCAGTCAAACCTAACATTTGTTATATACATTAAGTAATGGAAATCAATAACAATAATCAGAATTTATGAAAATGTTTACAATTTTGTTGACTTTTTGTTATTCATTGTTAACTAAAAAGTATAAAAATGTTTTAAAGTTTAAAAGTTTTCCATTAATTGTTTGAATGAATTGTTGAATGAATTGTCAGATTTGTAAAACAGGTTTTCATTAATAAATTGATGAAAGAATGAGGAAATCAATTGTTTTCCCAAAACTACTCTCGATTTCAATATATGCTATGATTTGATGCCAAAAAGTATTTTAAACTTAAATGAATGACACAATGAATGACACATTAGTTCTCATTATTTATAAATATTCTTCACTGAAATCAATTGCAAATGAGTTTTGAAAATTCAATTATTTTTGCTTTTAGTTGACATGAATTGCATATTCAGTGCTCATCTATTGTGTAGACTTAAGGAAATGGATGTAATGTGTTGTCTATTGAAATATATTCTATGCTTTCTATTCATAAAAGTTTTTAAAAGTTTTCATTTTATTCATTCAAATATGCATTTCTGAGACATGTTTTGGGGATTAAGACTGAAACATAATATTAGTATTAAAATTGGATTGAATGTTGAAAACATCACAAACTTATGATTTAATGAACGAATAGATATCAGAATTCATTGGTTTGTGATATAAACTAAATATTTATTTGTATTAAAGTTCAATGAATTAGTAATGAATTTATAAATAAATTTTATGTTTTCAGTATAAACAGGGAATCAATGATAAGGAGTAGACATACCTTCACTTGAATAAAATCAATAAAACCTCGGGCCCTGTCATCGTAGGGGTATTGTTGTAGTTCTGCAATCAATTCCCTGAACGCAAAATTGTAAAGCTTTTCAAACAAAGAGAGAATAAATGAAAAGAAAATTTTGAAAATGAAATGCAAATAAAAAATATGAAATACTTTTTCTCCAAAGCCGTGGAAAACCCCTAAAGTTATGATTGCTATCTGAAGACCAAATAGTATTAAAAGCGTTATTCCGTACTGTTTTTGTCATAAATGTAAACAATTGATTAAAATTTGTGTTCAAATCTGAAAATACAATAAAAAGCATACAATCATTAAAAGCATTGTGTTTTCCATGAAAGCCGCCGCACAGCCCAGTAGTCCCAAAAACATTATGATTCCTCCGACGACTATCATTATATAAGCGGCGGTCACTATGTTATAGGTGTCGATGAACCTACTGGGCTCGTAGGACTTGGGATCCACTATCAGCCATATACCGATCCCACAGATAACCCAACCCAACATCTATTGAGTAATACATTATATTTAAGGCAAAACTTATTTATGTTTTAATCAATTATTTCTTTGAATAAGAAAATGGATTAAAAATTAATTATTCATTCATTGAATGGTTTGCCATAAAAAAAATATTGAATAATTAAACCCTGAATACAAACCCATAATAATATATTGAAGAAAAAGAGCAAGATTTTGGTCACTTTAGCCATTCTTTTGGCTGTACAGACACACACTGACCAACAGCACCGGCAGACAAATACGCGTTCAATGTTATTCACAGAAGCCTTTGTGCTATTACTGTCTTTCTTAACCCCATTAAGAAGTTTGTCATCATTTTCATCGATATCCTTAGTTTCTGCCAGTTTTACACACAATTCACTCAATAATCAAGTTTTCAATTCATTAGTTGTGAACACAAAACAATTGGCCATTGATTTGACAATAAGTGACACAAAATAACCCAATCTATTAAATAGCACTTAGTTTTTGGTGCAGTTCTTGTTTGCGATGACTTTGCAAACAGTGGTCTAAACCAATAATTTGTTAATAAATAAAATGCACACAAAAATTGTTAAATTAATACAACTATTGGTCTTATGTTTTGACACAAATTCTGTTGCATTTAATGAATTCATATTTCAATTCATATGAGATTTCATTGTTATCCGAGTCGTTCCACATATCAATTCATTTGTGGTTAAAGTGAAGCAAAAGTTATAAAAAGTTTTTGTTTTCAAATCAGAAATTCAAGTCATTCTCATCACTAGTTTGCAGTGAAAGCTACACCAATACCAGGGGTAAACGAATTAGATTATTGGACAGGGAATCATCAAAATGTAATTATTTATACTCTTTAGACCTTTCTTTTTCACGCAGGGGTTGTCAGGAGTAAGCATTCAATTAGGGGTTTAATAAATTGTTTATTTTCAGAGTTTATGGTAATTTTAGAATTTTATGCTAACCAAGGATAATTAAAACAAAGTCCACCCCTTTATGAATACCCCTTCAAATTAATTGAGAAAACATTGACTTAAATGAGTAAAAGTTTCATTCATTCAATTAGTTTCTGATATTTTTTGGAATATTTCCAAACATTTTATAATTTCTTTTCAATTAATATATAATTCATAGAAAATGACAATAATTTGCTTTAAATTCAAAAATAATAACAAATAATTGAATTTTCAATGCATTTGTCACTAATTTTATTGAAGTTATTGACGACTAAAAGTGACAAAATTTCAAACATTTAACAAATGATTACAAAAAAGTGAAATATTTTTATTTGAATTCACTTTAAATTCAATACAAAGTAAATAACAATCACTTATGACATGCAATGACTATATAATCAATAATTTGTTTAATAATTAAACGCAAAATCAATACAAAAATTATAAATGGATTCAAATATTATATAAATTATTTGTTTTTCACAACAAATCACTTAAATTACGTAAAAAACAAAATATAATTAATGTCTAAAGAGATTAACAAAAAATATTATAATTATTGCAAAAATGTTTACAAATAATAATGAATTTGATGTCTGTTTCACACGATTTGAGAATTAAAGCAATAATTTGAGCAAAAATTGCAAATAATTTGATATAAAAAAAGAAGAAATAATTATATTTTGATTATTATTCAGACATTTACTTCACTTTTGTCTTAATTGTCATTTAGTGCACACAAGAGGTATAAAAGTGTCCGACAGTAGAAATGATAATACTTTTGACGGCAATTATAATCAAATCATTACTTAAGCCAAACATTCCTTAAACCCATGACTTAAGTCTATAATTTGGGAAACATTTGACTTGTCCTTAGATTGAGTAGAGTTTACCGAAAGAGACTTATGTTTGCATTCATTTGTTTTAATATCAGATCTTTTGTTACTTTTGTTTGCCGTTTGCTCTGAAAGTCAATAAATGAAGAAATTATTGTAAATGAATGTAAACTTCAAAATAAATACAAACTTTTCTTTGTTTTCCTCTTTTTTGAGCAATTGTTCAATGAATGGCTTGAATTGAGTCCTAAATTGAATTCAAATCATAAGTGAATTCATTGAAAAATAGTTTTAATAAACGAAACGAACTTTTAATTGAATTTCTGTTCAAATTGTTTGAAAGTTTTTCACTTAATTTTGGGACAGATTTGAACCCATTGTTAGAGATCTTACGTAACTTTAGTTTCAGCGACTCTTTTCTCAGTGAATTTGAAACTCCCTGTCCTTTAATCGAGCCCTTAATTAAACCAAAAATTATATTTAATTCAATTACCCCTTAAAAGGGGTGGAATTTATAGTAAAAACCTTTTGATGAGTGGATAAAAATGTGTCGATCTTTTGAACGGTTGTTTCGTATGACTTGTTCTGACTTTCAATTAAAAGCTTCAAATGTTTTGAAAGTAAAGCCAAACCACTAATGAATTGACATTTTTCTTCCGATTTATTGATTTTATTGAACAAAAGACCAATACTTTTGTAGCTATCGATTGATTTTATACGTCTTTTACGGACTTTACTTCTGGTAAACCCCTTATCCGGTGTTAATGAAGGGTCGGTTGGATCAAAGTTTCTCACCTCATAGTAGTCTCCAGACACCGACAATACCTTTGCGGGCCAGCCGTCGGCGAACACAATCTCATGAGGTTTGTCACACACTTTGATAAACCAATTGTTCTCCGGATCTCTATTATTAGTGAATTGATAACAATTGACACAAATTTTCAATTCTTTGAATTCGTGGTCAAAACGGGTATCAATGAACTGAAGGAGTGAGTCATATATCGGATGCGAAACATAATAGTTGTGAACAAAATGTTTCCAATTATTGACAAATGACTGGAAATTACTGTAAGGAGTGTTGTGTCCATTCATGTGAATCCAATCCATGGAACAGCTCTTGAATATCAAAATCCGATTCTTGAGGTCTTCAGTGATAGTGAAATGTGAATCTATTTTAACCCCTGAATACTCTTCAACGCTATTCCAAACATATTTAATCAATTGGTAAACCATTTCATCACTCAATTGATTCACTTCTTCAGAATCAGTGATTTCGACACAACTATTGCATACAAACTCATCATTAGATTTGATCCCTGACTTAAGACATCTGTTATGATATGAACGCCAACAACGGCTGCAATGAATCAACGGTTTGTCGTCTGAAGAGCCCATTGAGTGACAAACAAAACAATACCAGTCGTGAGTCAATCGGTCAAACACTCGGCGCTCGTAATTGGGATAATATCTGTCCACAAATGGGTTGAAAATGATTGCAATAAAAGTGAAGACAATTACCTGAATATCAACTCTTTGTCGCTTAAGAGCTCTTCAGTCAAGTCTTCGATGTCTTTGTTCTTGTATTCAAATATCTCTAAAACAAGTTTGTCTTCAATTGCAGTGTTTATGACATCAATGGCTTCCTTCGGCCCAATGTCTGGACAGTTGGTCACCAACTGTTTGACCAATAATTGTCTCATTTGTTCCTCATTTGTATGATTAGTGTCCATAGCATTGATTGTCTCCAAAGACGTCCATATCTTGAGTATCAGTTTCGGTGATAGTCTTCGGTAGTAATTGAAGTCATTTATGACAAAACCGTTCACTTCTTCAGACACTTTCATGTCTTCATTGAATTCAATATCAAATATCAACACAAATTGAGATCACATTTCTGAAAGAAATAAATATTAGTAATAGTGTTATAAAATGTGTTGATTTACATCAAAATACCCCTTAATTCAGGGGTTATTCACAAAACAAAATAAATGCGAGTTTAAGCGCAAAAACAATTCAAAAGTCATTGTATTTCATATGAATTGTGTTATGAAGTGACGAATATTCAGTACTTTTAAATAAGAGAAGACTGGTTTGAATGTGAAGTGAATGTAATCACAAAAAGCACTAAAATATGAAAAAAACATAACTTTTATATTATTTTATGACTAAATAACACAAACTTTTTATAACTTTCAACTACAGTAACAGTATTGACATCCAGTCTACCTGTGCTGTCACTAATGTAAGCATCAATTGGAAAGGGTTTCACAGTTTGTAAGGGTCTGTCCATACCCTAAGTGCTATACTGTAGTCCTGAGTCTTTGGTTCAAAACTGGAGTTTAAGTAAAGTTTTAAAGTTTTTAATCATTTAGTGAAAGACTATTCAAAGTTTGTGTCTCTTTATCGCACCAATGGTTAGATACCATTCATTTGCGGCTAAACTCACGACTTGTTCACACGTTTTGGTTATAATTTGTTTTGTCTTTCACTCAATAGATGGCAAACATAGACTGAAATGCAGTCAAAGCTGAAACCAATGATAAGATTTTTAGTTTCAATTTGAGATCAAATTTAATTGAATTTAAAAATAAATTAAAATTTTTATCACAAAAAACATGTAATTAAAGCAAAAGTTTAGTTATTTATTCAACAAAACAGTTGAAGACATGAATTAAAGTTAAAATAAATTTTTTGTTACTTTTATTCAAAAACTTTAATTCAATTATAATTTTATTGATTTTTAACCCACGACTTAAAACCTACGTTCAAATGGTTTTCATTTTTATAATAAATGTAAATAATATTAATATAATTCAAACAAAAACCCCTTTTAATCAACTTTTAATCAACTTTTAATCAACTGATTATAAGTTTACTAAAAATAAATTGTCTTCAAAAAAGACTAATAAATGGATTAAAGGTTTTAATTTAAAGCTATTTATAAAATCATTTACAGTTTAATGTGAAAAATAAATGCTTATATGATATGAAAACACATTTCAGTTGAGATATAATATCATTTTAAATGTGATTTGATTTTAAAAAATCATTAATAAATGACAAAAATTATTGTCTGAAGAGAATATTCTCTTCATTAGAATAAATGAAAATTTCATTTCAAAGGTTTTCAAATATAAAATATTTAATGTATTTTTTGCGCAAAACATGATTTGAGAAAAATTTGATTTTAAAAACATTTTACTTTTTTTTATTAGAATAAAAGTTTTTGTGAAACATTACTTGTATTTGAAATATCAGTATTCAGTAATTCAATACAATGTAAATCCCAAATGAGAATTGAATTATAATTTAAATGAATATCAAAGGGAAGGAAACTAAACATTAAATAGTCTTTACATTGATGTTTGCGATGCGAATGAGGTTAGCATTGAATCCGAAAATATAAATACCATTTGAGGCTAAAAACTATTTTATTTAAAGTTCCTTTCAAGAAATTCATTCCTCCAGTGATTGAATGCTTTCAATGATAAGAAGAAAAAGATGAATTAAAAACTGATTTTCAAATTAATGTAAATTTATTGAAATTAAATGTTTTTTCAAATTTTCAAAATTTCCAAAAACTTTTCAATTATTTAGTTTTTTGTCAAACAATTTAATTTTGACATATATTTGACCCAAATTTATCAAGATTAAACATTTTCTCAATAATTGTTTTCTTAAGTAAATTATATCCCCTTGTGCTTTCCCCCTTTAAAAATACCCCTTTTATCTATAGTTTTGAATTCACACATGAATTAATTTAATTTTCACAATAAATCTCAAACAACGATAAAAAGCTACACAGAAAGACCACTGATTACACGAAAGACTTTTATTTTGGAAAATGTTTTAATTATCAAATTATGTTTGAAATCATCTTTTAATCGATATCTTTGTATTCAAATGAATTGATTTTTATTTCGTGACACAAAAAAAAATACAAATTATTTCAACATTTATTTATTTTATTAAATATTTACCAATAATTTTGACAATAATTCTCAATAATTGTAAAAACTTTTATTGTTTTGCACCAAAAAAAGTGAAGGAAAAAAATGATCTTTAATTATAACCTATTTTACAGTAAAACAAATATCAATAATATCAATAATAATAATTAATAATAATTAATATGTTTCGTAAAACAAAATTGAGCCAGTGGTTTTTTGTAATTCATATATATATATATATATGAATATAAAGTCCAAGTCTTTCGACCCTTGTTTTAGAGGATATACTTGCAGAGGATTCTTATGTTTGTTGTGATAAAGAGGTAAAGAATGGTTTGAAATATACATTAAATTAGTTGTAATTAAGATTTTAATCAAAAGTCAATTGAATTTGTTTTTTATTTCATTTGATCCAATATTGATTATTGACCCTGATTCAAAATGTATTAAATGTATGGCACATTAAATGAGATTTTGTTTTTCGTAATTCACTTATAATTAACTATAAAATAAATCCCCAAAAATGAAAAGTAAATGAAAGATAAATTTTGGTCATTATTTAAATGTATTTATATTACAGTCAAAACTAATTGTTATATAATTTTCACTTCAATCAAAAGAAATGAGAATAAAAGTGATTAACAATTAAATTGAATTAAAGTGAGAGAGATTCATTTCTCCTTAAGATTGCTTTCAATACTTATATTAATAATAAAAACAATTTTTATTTTATTACACATTGTTTTGGCATTTAATGAAAAATTCACCGAAAGATCAATTTTTGCGAAACATTTGAAAAACAAATCACAAAAATTTAAATCAAAATTAAATTTGTTAAAAATGTATTATTTGTCATACAATTGGATCTCAGACTAGATTTTCAATCGTTATTCGTTAAAAGTAATTCAAAATCTAATGAATATTATCTTCTGAAAAGTGATATTCAAGATCAATTGAGTCTGTATTCTTGAAAATTATTTTATATTTCATTTGCAAAACTCTTCACCAATTATGACCTCTGACTAGAGTTTTGATAGAGATTTGAGTTTTGATATTAATATTTATTGCGATTTTATATTAGAAGTCATTTCTTATTATTCATGTTTTCAATTAAATAATAATTTCTATGAAGTGTTTGTTTGTTGTCTTTCCAAAGCTTTAGATCTATAGTATATTCAATGTATGTCTCAATGAATGAATGGATGTCTTAATAATGGTCAAAACAACCGATATATAAATTGTACCCAAATTTGTGTCAATGAATGAATGAATAACTAATAATTAGATTTCTCTTCAATTCAAAGTTGATTCTGACATATTGTCAATGTCTTCAATCTTAGGACTAATAGAATAGTCGCGTGGAGTCGAAGGGCCCGAAGACTTCTCATCAATGCTGAAGGAGGAAGCGGGAGATCGGCTGTGGTAGTCGTCATTGCCGTCACTCGATGCAAACATTGGCAAACCATTGCCTGCAGATGAGGACTCCATTGACGGATCAAATCCGGATCCACTTTGAAACCTATTAATTATAAGTAAATAAAATAAATTATAATTTATTCAAAAATTTATATTTTCATCAAAACATAAATACATTTAAAAATCAAACTTTGATTGAGAAATGAATTTTTGCATCATTTCGTCAAAATATGTAAAATTGTGACAAAAAATGTTTCACCGATTTAAAAATTCATTTTTGTCTCTCTATTGAGTGCTCTCCTCATCATTGAGTGCTCTCTTCATTAAGATTTGAAAATTTTCTTTATAATTCTGTTCTTGAATATATTTTTTGTTCAATTAGTTTGTTATCTAAAATATTCTCAGTCATTAAGTAATAAAAATTTGTTTTGAATAAAAATAAAGCAAAAAATCATTTCTTCTTTTTCTCTCTGACTCTCTATTAATGTTTTATTTTTTTATGAAAATAATAACAAAAATTAATAATATTTTTAATAATGTTTTTAATGGACAGACATTTAATGATAGCATTAATAATGATATATATATTCCTATAATAAGAATATTCTCTGAGAAGTCTATTATAGTGTATAAAAAAACTCTAGATATGAAAAACGGTTTAATAAACTGAGAAATTGATCAGTGCAATATAAATCAAATAAAATATCAATATCTTAATGAAAATTGCAATCATTTTCAACGAAGAGTTCAAAAATGAGTGAAAAATGAGTAAAAAATATAATAATAATATTGGAGTGAAAATATTTTCACTCTTTAGGCAAAATCAAAGCAAATCAAAAACCTTAAGGTTTTCTGAACTCAATATTTGTTGAAAAACAAAATTATTCAATAAGGGATGGAATGGAAAGTAAGGTTTCATTTATCAAAGGGGAAATTCTTTTGGATTACAATTACAACAAATATTTTGATTTGTTTTGTCCAATACCAGAGATTTTTCATATCTTGCCTTCTCTGACGCATAAGTTGTTTATATTCAGAAATTCTCAATTTCTTGCCGTCAACAATACAGGTGCGCTTAGGCCGAGGTCTGTATCGATAATCTGGGTGTTTCTCCATATGAACCTTGGACAGTCTCGACTGCTCCTCATAATAGGGTTGCTTTTCAGCGTTGGTCATGGCTTTCCAACGAGCGCCTGCATATCGATTCAATTGATAAAAGGGTTAAAGATTTATAAGTATTTTTGATTTTATATGAAATTCAATTCAATGTTTAGAAGAAAAAAAAAGTAAAAAATTATTCAAATGTTTGCAAAAAAAGAAAAACTAAATATAATATCAATTATTTTTAAGGCTTTTTCGTGATCTCAATACAAATATTTGATTTAATTCTAGTATTCATTGAATTCTTGAAAGTGTTATAAAAAATTTTATGTACTTTTTGTCTGATATTTGATTTGAAAAAAAAACTGAATAATAATTCATTGAATTCAAGGATTACCTAATATTTTAGATATGTTTGAGTTATGCATATCAGGACAGGCTTTCAGTATTTTTCTTCTCTCATCTTTTGCCCAAACCATAAACGCATTCATCGGTCTTTTGATGTGTGGCTTGCCGTCAGAGTCCCTCTTCTGCTGGCGTATAATCTTTGCGCCCAATATTTTGTCTGAAAATAAAAAATTAGTCACTAAAGCTCTCTTGAACATTTTGTTAATATTTTTCAATTCAAATGACTATAAAATTGAAATATTTTCAACAAAAGTGTTTACAACAATGAAATCACTTATCACTTGAATCTAAACTTATTTTTTTTTGAATTAATAACACTATATACTCACTCTGACACGTGACGATAGTCTCGGTGCTGTCGCCGTCTTGCCGATCGTGTCTATCATGTGATCCCATTGTTGCCGAAGTGACAGTTGATGTCGGCGTCAGTTTTGAGAGGTCTGGTAATAATAGCGGACCAAAAGGGTTAAAACCTTTATCTCCACCCATTCCCTGCATTGCCGATATGTCGTGTCCCATATGAGGTCTGAATCCCATTCCCAATGCATTATAGGCGTGGAAGTACTGATTGGATGTCAGACCTGGAGAAGAGAAGAAGGCCGGCGGCGGTGGTGGACAGTTGGATAATTGTGACAATTGGGACGAGATCATTTGTGGCATAGAGTTCTGGGGGGAAGAGCCATGAGAGCCATGAGGAGAATGGCTTCTGAATGCTTTAGTCAAAGAGTGTTGAGTGCTACCATTGATACCAGTGCTCATCAATGAGGAATTGGATGTAAATGATTGAGAAGAAGAAGAAGTTGTCAATGGTTTGGATTTGGAAAGGTTTAAAGGCGTGTCCGCCGACCGACCACAAGGACCGTTTGCTTTTGGCTCTAAAGGACTGGAGTTTCGGCTCTTCTCTCCTCTTTGAGTCCTCATTGAAAGATCTGCCGGTGCCGAGTCTTTATATGGTTTGGCCGGGGATTGTCTTTCCATGTATTGATGGCTTGATTGAGATTCCAGTTTATTAGTAGATAAAGACACTGAAGAATTGGGTGATTTGTTGGGCGAAGACTGAGTCATGGATTGAGATACAGATCCCGACATTTGATTGAAGAGATTGTTGTCAGAAAACGGTAGAGAACGAGGATTAGTCTGGAGTTTAAGCGATCCGTCCATAAACGGCGAAAATAAGACCTGAGCCGCAGCTGCAGCCGACGGTGCCATAAAGTTAGGCATTAGTTTTGCCGCAGCGGACATGTATTGAGTGTTTAGTTGTGCCTAAAGTGGGATTGAATTTACATTTAATTGATTTATATTTTGTTGAATAAGTAATAACTTTAAAAGCATTTTAAACTCTATTTTCTAGTTTATTCTCATTTCATAGAATCCTTGGCTAACATTCCTCTTGAGTCCCACTTTGACCCCATATGTGCTATCAATAATGAGATCCGCATTTATGTTTATAACTCTTGTGGAGTTCAAGTCATTAATGCTATTGATATTAACTGTCTATCGATTTATGAATACACTTTCGGATAGTGTTTAATAAAATCGCATAAAATTGTCATTTTTTTGTAATTATAGGAAAATATAGCAAAATATTGTCAATTAATTAACAAAATTGTGTTTCAATTCAATGAATAAAATTATAATAAAAATTAATTCAATGTTTTTTTCCGAAACTAATTGTAAATTTAAATCCAATTTTGAGTTCAAATGATTGAGAAATTAATGTATATTTTGTATAATAATTATGTTTTTTCCGCTAAAATCTAATTTTTAATTGAATTGAATATTAATTTCTTGTAAATATTGGCTAAAACTGTCGGCGCATTCAATAGCTCTTTCATTAAATGTACTATTTTTTTTGTGGCACAAGTAGTCATCAGGTTTTAAAATTTTAATTAATTAATGAAATGTTTTTTCAAATCCTTCTCTAAATGTCACAAAAAATTAAAACTGATTCACAAAATAAATAGATATAAAAATAACCGTAAAATCCCTGAACAGTAAAGTAAGGAATAATTTGTTGTCAATCAAAACCAAAATCAAGTTTAAGACACAAAAATCCTTTATTCAATGCCCAACTCATTAAACCCCTTACTTTAAGGTGAATTTGATTTATAACTTTGACCCGAATTTTATTTACAAAACAGTTTAAAAAAATACGGTTTTTATGACTTTTTGTGATAAAAAATCTCATCTTATTATCAAATGATTTATTCTTTACGGATATATAGACTGCTTTGAAAGTCCTTTACTTTTCTATAATAAAACGACATTTCTTATACAAAAATAATAAAAACAAAATTGAATGCAATTGTGATCTAAAAATAAATGCCAGACTCGGATGCCAGTGCCCGACACAGGCATACAATGCCATGAATAATAGTGTAATAAAAATACCATTATTTATATGAAATTTTGTTTTCTTAACAATAGCTATAGATTAACAAAAATATACAAAGTTTTTGCGAAACAAAGAATTTGAATAAATAAATAAATAAAGGGTTTTGTCTTTCGGTCAGAATATTCTGTCTTTTGGAACAGTTATTTGCAAAACACATGAATAAAGAGTTTAAACATTAAAGTAATTTATTGTTTGTATAATAGAGTAGAAAATTGTGAGAAATGCCAATTAAAGTAAAGATTGATTAAAATTGTCTGTTCTGTGCATTCCTGAGGGCCGGGAGGACACATACCTGGAGTTCTTGTATTTTCTGCTGTTGTTGCATCAATTGTTCCTGTTGTCGCTCTATCTGATCCGTTTGGTGTCTTTGCAATTCAGCAGTCAATTGAGAAGACGTGTCTAATTTTGACTGTAAAGAGCATAGGGAGGACAAGCACAGGGAGAGAGAAAAAGAATAAAAGTCTTTAAAAAAATGTCAATTTTTTGGCACTAAATCTTATAACAAATAATTACATTCACAACAAGTCTTAACACACGGATTGAGATTGCGTTTAGTTTTAAAATCAAATTGAATTTCACTTTTAAAAAACCAAAAGTGTTTTAGTTTTGCTATTATTGTGTTTATTACTCAAAATGTTTGACACATTTAATCTCTTTTTACTTTTTCCTCAACAAAAAGAGTTTTATTTAAAAACCAAACAAAACAAAGTTCAATACTTTTAACTACTGGTGCTCTTAATCCCAACGCCTCTTAAGTGTATTCTTATGTTTTGAAATACATTTTAAAAGTTTGGTTTAAAGAAAATTCTGGTTTAAAATTAGAATTGTTTTTCACATGAGTTGAGGCGATAACTGAAAAAATAATTTATTAGTTTCAGAGACAAATAAAAATAAAGTTTATTTTCAAACACAAAGCCATTGAAGAAAAAAAGTACTTATTTTCACAATTCTTATACAAAACTTTCACCAAAAAGTTAAAGAAAGCAAAAACTGAGACAAATAATAGTTCTCAACAATAATAACCATTATTTTGAATGTGATTTCACTGAAACACAAAATAAAGTCGTTTAGACTTTGTTTTGAAAAATAACTAATATTTGAAAGTTATATATGAATGCAATGAATCCATAATACTATGAATGTCTGACACATTCATTGGTCTCCGACCCATTTAGCACAGTTAGGATGAGAATGGTATTTATGCTATTCTCTCTCTCTCTCTCTCTCTCTCTCTCTCTCTCTCTCTCTCT
>JAQGAT010000798.1:0-22831 GCA_034687845.1 Pantelozetes paolii
CGGGTCTTCACATACCCGTCGAGATAGAGAGGTATGTCGACTTAGAGAGGTGTCGAGATATAGAATATTAACTGTATAAACTTTCAATTAAACATGGTTATCTATGCTTAAAATCAATTACATATTGATTTCAGCGATTGAATTAATCATTGCATAAAATATTTGCACTAATAATGAAATTATTTGTTGAAATATCTGATTATTATAACTAATAATTAAAATTCATTAACAAATCGACAGAAAGAAAGCATTTGTTTATGAATTTCTGCCAATTTGTTGCAGAAAATGAAGAAAAACTAAACAAAAAATTAATTTCTTGTGTTATAAACAGTATTTATATTAAAAGCAATTGCCGTAAGAATCGTATGATTTGTTTCACTATTAATTGCATTCATTGCCAAATCATGTCTTAAATTCATTGCCAGAAAAAAATTAATAAAATTATCATTTCATTTGAATATTAATTCAAAAATACAGTAAATATTTGAGTGAAATGTAATTCAAATGCATTTCAAATAAAAAGGCATTTAATACCAAATCTAATGCAAAATCTTTCAAAAATTTACACAATTGTTGTCTAAATATACTTCTTATGACTTTGTTATCAATTTTAAAAGGGGTTGTTTGTGATAATACTCAGAAGTCGCCCCTTAATTATGAATTCATGAGAGGTTTTAGCACAGAATTTGCCAAAAAATTAAGGAATATTTAGATTTAAATCTCTGTTTTGCCCCCTTTGGCCCCCTTTGAAGGTGAATACAAAGAAATGATTTATCTAAAGATCACTCTCAGCCTAATTGAGTGCTTGTTATCACTTTGGAGTGAAAATTAATTTCTAAAGCATTTGAATAAATTTTATTGTTTTAATTGTTTGACAACTATTTGAATATCATTTTCACAAAACGATAATAATTTATATAAAACTGATTTAAAATAACAATCGATTGACTATTGCTTCTGGCAAATAATACAAAATATCAATGACCAAGTTAATTACAGGAAAACTAAAAACAAGAATAATATTAAACATAACATAAAATACAAATTGAACTCAAAATCGCTGTCAAAAAGTTGAGTAAAATTAATAAATTTTCAATTTTTTTTTCATCCATTCATTACAAGAAGTGTTTTCTTCTCATAACAAGTAATACAGAAATTGTATTAATTATTCATTTGAATTGATTGCACCTCAAACTCAATGTATGTACTATTGATTGATGATTTCAAATGATATGGTATTGATATCAATGCTATTTCTAAAAGTTATTTATACTTCGGATATATTTCACAAAACATTAATTTAATTGTAATGAAAGAAAAATAACTTCTTTTGAAATACTATTTATAAAAAACAGAATAATTTTGACATTTATTTTGAATTTGAAATTAAAATCAATTTTAGATTTATTTTTTGAATATAATTACAATCTATTAGTCATTAAAGTCATATTCAAACGGAAGAGTAATCTTTGTATTGATTGCGAGGAAAGGTATTAAAACTGTTTTGTTTTGTTGGTAAGACTGTTCTGATGCTAATTCAACAGAGAGTTTGTGTCACAACAAATGCATTTGTCGTTTCATTTCTTGCGTAAACTTTTCAGTCTATTGTCAATGACTTCAATGACTTCTTTACGGATCAATCATTTTCTATGATTTGCTTATCATTTAATATCACACTTAACCTAACCTTTCACTAAATCTTTGAATTCTAGTCTAACCTGAATACAAGCAACTCGTCTGTTCACTTCATAAACATTTTTAATCTCAACTTTCTATCAAAATTGAATTGTCATATATAGTTTGACAGTTGTGTGGCTCTCCCCTCCCCTTCCCTCCTCGACACTGATATTTTTAAAAATAGGTGGGACTGTAGACTCCTTACTAAAAATCATTTTTTGAGATAAAACCTTATTTTGGAATAATTTTTAATCGTAAACTGAGAATTTTAAATCAAAACATTCTATCTTGATTATTTTACCAATTATTCCAACTTTTAAAGGTTAATTTTCAAATTATAGTATCTTTGATTAATTTCAAATAATTTGCCTTGACACTGTTACTAAATACAGGTAGTTAAAACTCTATAATTATTTTAAAATATCAACATTACGGTATTATATATTTTAAAAATACTACACACCAATGATTTACTAAAAGATCTTGTTTCAATTTGCGAAATAACTTACAATCATCTAAACTGAATTTTTAGAAATTATTCATTCCTTGCTTTCATTATTGTTAAAAATCAAGTTATTTAATAAAGGAAGGGCTGAAGGGGAAGGGTATGCATAATCCGTTGTAATTAAAATGAGATGAAAACAATTTGTGTTCAAAACATTCATAGTATTGAAAGTAATCCAAAAAAACGTCAGAAAATAATCTAATCTTAAGTTTAATTATATTTTTATTAAAACTATTGGAAAACCCATAAAAATCTTAGGATTACATGTTTTCCAACACTTTTAGTGTATAATTAAATAAAAATTTACAAAATTATAATTGTAATCGTGATTTGCAAAATATTCTTATAAAATACCCCTGATCACTGATAACCTTACACTAAATATGCAAAAGGTTGACGAAATACTACTTTTAATGTTTGCATAAATTTTCCCCAAATTATATTTATAATAGTATAAAAAAGTCTTTGTTTTGATATCATATTAAAATAATAAACAAATTATATTTATGTGCAATAAAATACATTTTAGAAAATCGACCCTGAATGATATATTGATGGTATACTGTACTGTGTTTGTGTCCTTCCCCAATTATCTTTATCAGTTATATTTTCAATACTTCAATACTGCTATTAATAGACAAATTCACCCTTAAGTTGATGTAAATATTAATGAATTTATAGTGAATTCAAAAAACAATTCTCAAAATATTAGCGGAAAATAAAATAGCATTGGTATAAATGAATAATAAGTTTTACACCTTTCCACTCATGAAATACACTGAATGCCTGATTTCAATGAAACATAAAACACATTTTCAATTCAAACCAACATTTGATTTAAATATTTTAGATTTTAATTCAATTAGACTCAAGTGAATCCAAAAAAATGTTCAAATGTTCAAACATTAAGTGAAAAAACTAAAACATTTAATAGTTTTCAATGAAATGATAACAAAATCTGAAACTCATTATTGAATTATGAAATGAAAGTAAAAAAATAATTTAATATTATTTTTAGAGAAAAAACTATTTGTATATTAACTCAAAGCGAGTGAAAGTTATTGACAAAAATTGCAAGCATTTAGTAATTATCCGATCGTTTTGTAAGTATAGCTCAACCGATATATACAGCAATAGATGTGTTGCAAAAAAGTGAATATTTTTGAACATAAATAGAAATACGATATAAAATCTGTTAAATATTTTGTCAAATGAATGCTTTTCGTCAAAAAAAAACTGATTAAACCATTTGAAACAAATACTATTGTGATTGAAATACAGGTGCTATACATGCATATTGTGTGGTAATAGTGATGATAACAAAAGCAGTTATCATTCAATAGAGTCAATCATTTTATGTCACTTTCTGTTGACCTAAAAGTTAATCTTTATTTCAAATAATGATTAATTGAGAGTTCAATACATAAGAAATGTTTATTAAATATGAAAATAGGTTTTAATAATCAATAAGTTTTGTGACGTTTTGATCACAACTAGTATTTAAACTGATAAACAATCAAATCCTTGATAATTGTTAAGCATTTCTGAGTCATTCACACATTTTCTTCAATCAAATCATAACTTGAAATAAATTTATTTGCTGTTTATAATTGTAATCACTTCTAGGATTAGTTCACCAAGGATATTACATCGTCATAGTATTGGCAAAATAGAGTATTGCACTGCTATTGTGCTTGATCAGATCTACGCTTATTCAAACGATGATATACAAGGACCTTTAATTTGTTATTTATGTAAAATAACATTTAAATTACACAACAAATCATGATTTAAGGAAAAAATATTAAGTAAAATGAAAATCATTACTCATTTGTGATAATATTTGGAAACAATTATTATTTGTTTAAAAAAATCATTCATTTATTAAAGAATTCATAAAATATTCTTATGTTTTGAATCTCTTAATTGAAAAACTATATAATAATTATTGAAATTAATAAAAATATTGATAAAATTCAATGATATTATATTATACACAATCTTATGCACTGAACATCATATCAATATCTAATACCTGTGTTAATACACCTGAGCTAAAAAATTCCAACAAATATTCACGTGTTGTGCGAGAAAACTGAAATATTTTAATTGTATTCAACGAAAAAAAAACTAAATAAAAAAATGTCACAAAAAACAAATGAAAATTAAATATATTTTGCGTTAATTTTGTCACAAATAGCCTCAGCTTGCAAACCCAACCACCCCTTCAGGCGCTGTTAGCAGTTATAAGAACTCGTCGTTCATTGCATTCCTCTTATTCTAAATCAATGATCAGTTTTCGTAAAAAATTGAAATTTCGTTAAGAATTAAAAGAATTATAAAAATCTTATAAACAATTGATTTCTTGTAAACAAAAATCTCAATCAATATATCAATGACTCAGAGATTGAGTGCAAAAACACAATTGATTTTCAACTAATAATTCAATGAATTGTCTGAAAGAGTATTGTCTTTACAAATGATGCTATGATTTAGTGATGGAATGATCGAAATATTCTCTAATGTTGTGCACAAAGTCAGGTCCAGGGCTGTCAGGTAGGGTAGGGTAGGGTCAAGGCTAGGTTAGGCATAGGTTAGGCATGTTTTAGTCGTTTGCAAAAATTGTTGTGTTCTGTCCCTAACAGTGGGTTGGGTTTGGAGCCAAAGCACAGATACGTTGAGAATTGTCTTCATATAAGTTATGTTTTCGTATACACAGCGAGAGGGAGAGAGGGATGGGAGAGAGAGAGAGAGAGCACAAATAGGGGAGACTCGCGCACAGTCGTGTTGGACAGACATACACTGTACTCCCTGTACTCCCTCGCCAATGGCAAGTTTGAATGTGGGAGAGCAGTCGATCTGCTCTATGGAGATGGTATACAAACTATTAACGTATGAAAGCAGAGGCACCGAAGGGAACGGTAGATATATTTAACAGATTTTAGTTTTAATAAAAAAAATACATTTTTTAAATGTTTTACAAAATTCTGAAAATTGAGTCAAAAATAACCCAATTTTTGGTTACATTGATAACCCCTTAACCAAACGAAGAGCACCAGTAGTTGACCCCCTGATATGGTACTCCTGGTCACATAGCAATTGTAATGTTAGAGCAATGGATGGCATATGTAGTACCGGCGCTGCGTTCGATCCGATTCTGCAAACCTCTTGTGCCGGTTGGCTATGCATTGACTCTGCAATACAGAGTGAAGTTAACACACATAGAGTGCGAGAGAGAGAGAGAGAGGGAGAGAGAGAGAGAGAGAACCCACCAGTGCTGACAACCCTGTGCGCAATGAAATCGCCCAAACCTATTGCAAAACCAGTCTCAGCACTGGCTCTGGTCTCGAGTGCAGAGAAATATCAAATAAAACTCTGGCATAAAGTGTACCAAAGATTCAGTACTTCTGGCAGTGAAGCACAGAAAGGAGGGGACAGTTGTCTGCTTTCAATACAACACTTAATGCAAAACTAAAAGCAGAAAATGATTTGAAATTTTTTTTGAATGAAATTCATTTGAAAAGCAATTAATTTATGAATTGTTTGTGAATTACAACTCATTTTGACATTTACTCAGTGTTTGCACTCAACGATCGATAATCGGATCAAACCATTGATTGCTTACCGAAGAGTGTCGTTGAATCCAATTGTCACCAACTCTTTGGCTAATATCCATCAGTTTATCCATTGATTGTCTGAATTGTGTCCAATCTATACATCCATTACAGTCATCGGTGGTCTCCATCTCAGTCTCAGCCGTCAATTGATATCACTTTCAGTTGTTCTCTAAAAAACTCTTCAGATATTAATCGATAATAATATTCACGTAATTAGTATTCAATTGTTTATTAAATCAGTTTTTGTCTTCAGTTTTGCCATCAATTCATTGATACTATTGATGCCATCAGTGGATCAGACAATACCTGAAGAATATTAATAACAATTAATTTATTTATTAATAAACTCTTGTATTTTGGGATCAAATCAGAGCACAAGAAGTGCTGATAAACTAAACGACAATATCTTCTAATCGTTTCATTGATTGACACAAAAAATGTTTGTTTTAATTGTTTTCAAACAACTCTTAAGACAATAACTAAGTCTTTGAATCGGATGTCAGCTCAAGAGTGAGAGCTTCAGTTCATTGCCATCGATTGTCACCACTGAAGACATAACAAACTTTTTGTTAGCGCTTATTATCACTGAATCGGTTCCCGACTTCTTATGGATATATCAATGATTTAAATGCAATACAAAATACAAACACAAACTTAATATCGGTTTACCAATGAATGAAAACAATTGATTGTCTAAAGAGGTCTGAATTATTATTATTATTATTATTATTATAACCAAGCTAACTTAAGTTACTATTTGTTTGCCTTCATCATCAAAAACAAACAGACAATACATATATAAGACTTAATTGTATTTAATTTTCTCTATTATTAGTAAACATATTATAATAATAGCTATAATAGCAGTAATAAAACCATATTTTCTAACAATTGATGACATTTTGCGAGAAATTTGTTAATTAGTTATCAATAGTCAGATCTCTAGTCAGTCTATGAGTCTATGAATTGTGTTTTAGATTTTGATTGCATTCAAGGGTTCAATGATTTCTTGCAATTGTTTTTTGCATTTATTGATCAATTGATTAATTAATTTGCGATTTTATGCAAAGATTTTCCCCTTTTTTCTGCTATGATATCAGAAAACTGAGTTCAAAGTCAGAAAATCTTTTGGAGATTTTCAGTGAAATAATATATCGATTGAAATGTTATTTAAATTTTTATCCCTTTTTCCGATTCAAATAATAAACAATTTCCGTACTCTTAGACCAAAATATTATATTAAAAATAAATATTTTCTCTAAAATAGCGACAAATTATTTGAAATAAATGAAAATTTTGATAATTTTTTTGAATTTTGCTTTAAAAACATAAAAACATTTTTTCAGATGAGGTGTTGAGAACCGGTTTCTCAGTGAACCGGCTTTTCGGCTAAATTTGGTTCAAATAATAGCAAACATTTTGAATTCAATTATTTTTTCCTCTAATTTTGAGTTTCATTTGACTATTGTTTTAAAATTTTGTTTTAATAGATAAATGTAAACAAAAATTATATGAATCACTAAAAATGATATTTTATTTCAAAAAGTTTTGCAAAAAAATAATAATAAATTGATTAAAAATATGCGACAATTCATAGCAAATGCAAAGAAATTGTAAACAAATAATACCCAAAAAATAAACTCAACTTTTAATTCAATACTAATTATTGAAATCAAAATCAATTAAAACCTTTCATGAGATCATAGACTCTCAGAGAAAAAGTTTATGAGAAATGGGAAGAAATATAATATAAAACACAAAACTAAACATATATTTAATAAAATATAACATTTTTTTCATATAAGTTATAACAAAAATACTGGTATTGAGAAACCGGTTAACAATTTTTCAGTGACTCGACTCGACTCACATTTTTTTGTTATGTTTTTTACTGCCAAAGCATTGAATATAATAAAACTGAAAGAAAAACCTTTTAAATAATGATATAATAATAGCAATTGATTGCAATTGTATTGACTGTTAGCTAATCTCAACAGTTATTGTCATAAATAATGGTTTAATTAAAATATAATAAACTTTTTCAACAAAAGTCAGACAAAAAATGAGTAAAACTTTTCAGTTGTTATCAAATATTCTTCACAACTATAACTCAATTCCTTTGAAATAAAACTACTTTTTGTTGTTATTAAACAAAAATAATTCATTTGTTTGTGAATATTATTTATGATATGATTTATGTGTTGTTGAGACCAATGCCTCCAATAGTTATTTATTTTATCGTTTATTACAACTTATAAAGTGCTTCAAAGTCAGGCAAAGGTGGGAGAAATACCCAACAATTAATGTTTAGTAGAAATTACCAAAAGAATTGAAATATTTGTAAATAAAAATATTTACATTGATCATTTTACTAATTAAGCTAGGTTGTACAACAAACCCCCTAAATTTTATACTACCTGGGTGATCCCCAGATTGTTTATTAGTCACATTAAGAAATAAATATAAATATAATAACTTTTTATTATAATATTATTTAGTTTTTATGATTTGGTTCAATAAATCTTAGTTTTCTATTCAAGGTATAATTGGTTTACATTTTTCGGTCGATATTTATATTTTAATGATATTTACATTTGAAACCAAATCTCTGTTATTATTATCTGTTTTATAATTACTTCGGATATAATATTGTATTAAAATATTTGTCCATAAAATAGTTGAATAGTATTTAACAAACAATTGTCAGAAATGATCGTTCAGTCAGTCATTCATTGAGACATTCATTGAGTGCACAAAACATTGGCATTCATTCATTACATTGACATTCATTCACATTAGACTTCCGTAAGTGTTGTCAGGATTTTGGTTGTATTTAAGACTTAAATTCTGAACGCGTTTTGCAAATAGTGTTTACATTTTTTAGTGACAAAGCGTAACATTTGTGAGAAAATGTTAATTTCATATTGACTTCAATTGCTTAACACTTTTATGGCATTTTTACCCTCAATCTAATCATTCACTCAATAGTTTCAACACTTTACAAATGCAAATCAAATACATATGTATTTCAGTGAATTTTATTATTATTTAGTTTTCAAACAACTCTTTATTCAAAAACCACTGAAAAACTGATTGAAAGCCAAACAAACAGTTATAAGAAAATTGAATTCAATGTCAATTCAGAAGTATTTTTTCATTTCATTGAATCAATAGTTTTTACGTCACTTTCAACGTAAATTCAAAAATGTATTAAACTTTTAGTTAATTTAAATCAAAATTACTTCAATTAAATGCTGTTTTGACGAAAGTCTCTGAATATATGTGCCTTTAATTACAATTTAAGATAAAAAGCAAAACCATTTGTTAAGCAAACGATTCAGACATTTAGTATCAAATATTAAAGTAATTTTCAGTCATTTTAGTTGTTTTCACAAGAATTCAGTGAATTCTTTAAATAACTAATTATTCAGAAAATAAATACAAAACTAAATGTTATTTTAAAAACCAATTCATTTCAACACTGAATATGAAAATTGAGATTTTGTTTTACAATACAATAAACAAAAGCCAATAAACATTGACTTTTAACTAAATATTGCAATTATTGACACTTTATATTGATTTCAATGTTTATTGCATTTCACTATTCATATTCAATAATAACATAATTTTTATGAGAAATAGCTATCATTTTATTATAATTTTATCCACTGCTAATGAATTGAATAATAAAAACAAGTATTCAATGAAATTTCTGCACATTTTTTGCACAACAAATACTAAACAGAAAATTCTTAAACTTATTCTCAATCCTAAGACAAGTATAAGAAATAATATAATAATTATTAGACAATGAATTCAAACTAATTTCAAATCAATATTTTATATATACAGTAGATATCATAGTTGGGATCAATATTTCAGTTCAATATATAACAAATAAAAATTATTATTACTTTAACTTCAAATCCATTTCCTCATCGAGTGCTCAAATAAATCATTAGTTTTTTTTATTTGAGTTTTCTTTTGAGAAAATTATTTAAATGATTGAAAAGTTGTTATTTTTTTTGTTAACAACTATTAATCGATTTCTTTTCCTTTAAATTACATTTAATAATAATTTTTAAGACCTTTATCTCTGATAATGAAAACACTTTTTAGTGATGTTTTACACAATATTTAAGCCATTATTATAATTATAGATTGTTTTTCTCTATTTAATTATAAATACAATTATAATAATCGCTTCAATTGTGGGAAACCAGAGATTTATAACAAGAAATCATAAACTAATTAATTATTATATTTGTGAAATATATTCAAATTTTAATACTTTTTTCATTGAATTTCATTTATTTTACTTAAAATTTGCTATTTTTTGGGAAATATTAATTGAAAACTATTGACACGAATGACAGAAATTTGCAAAAACTTCTCAAAAAGTCGTATAAATGTGCAAAAGATTTAACTTTTCTTTTACTGGAAATTGAATTTTACGCTAAATTTCCGCAAACATTATGCAAAAACTCAATTCAGTCGACAATTTCTATCAACAAATTTCAAACTAATATTAATCCCTAAATAAATGTTAATTTAATTGTAATCTCGTGTTAAACACAATTAAGTGTTAAGTTGTACACAACTCAGGACTCAATTAATCCTAAAAACTAGACACAACTGTCGATCACATGTCAAGTGAACAGTTGCTGACAAAAAATGCTAAATAATTATCATTGAAATCATTGAAATGTCAAACAATGTTAGCAACAGATCAAACAATTGTATAATAAATATGCAATCAATTCATAAATTATTGCAAAGAATGGATCGATTGGTTCAGGAATTGAGACGATTCTCATGAATGAGGAATATTCTTGAGAATCGCTTCCAGAGTTTAAGAATATTCTGATAACAACTGAAAAAGTGGTTAAATATTGTCTGAAAATGATTGCAATGATTGCATAAATGGCGCGTTTGTTCACCACTTCTTCAGATGAATGAAAAAGTGAAAGCATTGGACAAAAGTGAATGTTAGGGAGTGTTAGCACACATAGAGAGTGTGAGCACTTTCCCTAATATCAGTACAGAGTTAGACTCATCTCTCCCTGTACTCCAGGGTTGTATGAGTTTGTGCCTAAAAGCTCATAGAAGTGGAGTCGAGTCCAACATTACATGAATCTAATGAAGGCATACAAGAGTACAGATATAGTGATCAATCAGTGTTGCCATAGAAATCATGCCTTATATGTTGCCTGATATTTCAATACCGGCAGGTGCTCTACGACAGGGACAACGCTATGTACACTAAAGGCAAAGGATCGACAGTCCCTTCTGATGCTCAGGCAAGAGAAAAGTAAGTCATAAATCGGATGCCCAATCATTTGCCCCCTTAATGCCCAAATCCCTAGCCTTTTACCCATTCCTACACTGAATTGTATAATGATTTGAATTAATACTAAACTTATCGTTAATATAAAGGTTAGCGCTGTATGTCTACGAATACTTACTACATGTCGGCGCCCAAAAAGCTGCACAAACTTTCCTATCGGAGGTAAATAACAATTTCTCACTTCTTCTGACACTATATTTTTGAGCACAATATCTATCGCTGCTCTCAAACAACACAACACTCGACGACAGACAGCACTCAAGTCTCTTGTGTTGATCGATAACAAACTCCTGGTCTTCGTGAGAGACACTCACAAACAGCGTAACAGTCGATAGCACATCCATTTGCCCTCCCTTTCCACTTGTGCTTAGTTTGGATGTTGGCCACCAAAGGCTTAAGCATGAGGTGCTAATCACATCCCTGAGCACACGACCACATCTACTGTAACAGCTCATATTCAGTGCACAGACACTTATTTGACTAAAATATTCACACTTTTTGACATTTAATTACAGAATATTTCTCTTTAAGAATATTTACTGTCTTTTAACAGAATATTCTTTATATGTTTTGCACAGAATTTCAGTGCATTTTCAGAACAATTCTGTTAATAATTATTCAAATAAATCAATAAATGACTGAATTGTCGATAAAAACTGATTATTATTCAGACTTTTTAGGTATTTATTTGATTCCCGATTATTTAAGAAATAATTAAAGAAATAAGTCTAAGCTTTAAGAGGGAGAAGATTTAAGGGGTATTTTACAATAAAAGATAATTATTAGGTGGACTTTGTGTAAAAATATATGTAAAAATCTATTTTTTGTTATAAAAAGTTGAAAACAATTATAAATACAAAAAATTTTAAATTAAAAATGTGTTCAAAAAGTCCCCAAAGATTTCAATATTAAAACAAAACCTTTGTTTTGATGTTAAGAATCATTAAAAGTGAGATTTCGAAGTCATTTTGGATTATATTGAATATAATTCCAGTCCTAATACCCTGATTATTATTTGTGAGTTGCTTCATAAAAAACTACCCTTGTGCATTTTCCAGAATATACTAGAATTTATCGATTTTATTCACTCATTTATTTACTGCTATTTATTTAAACTGAAAATCACACCAAAATGTATAGGAATTTCAACAAATCGATAGAGTTTTTCGTTTTTATATATAAAACAACAAAAATATTCATCTCTAGTGTTGGCAATGGTGTTGTGTTTGTGTGCTGTTGTTTGTGCCCAAAGCGTTGACAAAAATGCTTGAAATGCGAGACATTTTATGATAATTGTTGTGGACGTGAAAATTGCTCAAAATATTTAACTTATATTAAACCCATTTTGAAGGATAAGCTCGCGATTCCTATCACTGCCCCTGAAAATGCTTACAGCGCTGAAGGTCGCGCTTTGAACCCCGGGATCAATACATTCTGTGCTCAACTGATTAGGGTTTTTGCTATTATTTCTAGAAATCTGAATATTTTTAAGTGAAAAGTTGGTGGGTCTTCACTAATCGATTACTGAGTGGACAGACACTTGATTTCAATCACAGATATCCCCAAAAGTTATATAATTTTTAACACTTTTGTAAAACATTTATTAATTTTTGAGTTTTTATTAAACAAAACACTAATTAAAACGATTAATAGCTTTAAACACTATTAGATGTATAACTTCTTTGGTGTTATTCATTCAAATCGTTTGTTCAGTTGAGTAAACATTAAATATTTTATGAATTTTTATAACAATCAATATTTATCATGATTTAAGTCTCCATTGAAGAATCGATTTTATCATTAAAATATAGGAAATGTCATTTATTTTCCTAATGTTAATCAAGAGTTGCTTTTTTTTGTCAACATTTTGCAGAAAAACACAAAATTATAGTTATTTTGAAATTCAATGAAATATTGCTTTTTATTTAAACTATAAATTCAAACATTGATCTAATTATGAAATGATTCTGCACATATTATAATTGAAATATATTCAGATCATTCAGATTCACATAAAAATATTGACGATGAGCTCAACCCTGACATAAATGTATTGATTTTGTATAATAGACACGAATTTCCCTAAATTTCAAATAAGTTTTGAAACAAATCAATAAATTTAGTGAAAAATGAAATCAAAAATATTTTTTACATATAAAATGAAAAACAGTTTTAAATCATTGAAACCACAAAAAAAATCACAATTTATTGCTTAAACTAATGGTTATATTAATTATAATTTTGATAATTTATGTCCTAATGAATGGATTTGCACTGAAATGCTATTCAATGCGAAGCAACAGTTGTCTTATGTCTCTCATAAGGGGGTCTCCACAGGAAAGACACATTCAATTGTGATTTCTCCTACAATAACTCAAATCTGAGCACTCAGTCCATAACTTAAAGTCAATAGAGATCTGTGTTTTGAGATAAAAATTTAATTAATTTGTTGTTTATTTTCATTACAGATAAGATGGGAGAAAAACATAACACTGGGAGAACCACCCGGGTTCCTGCACTCGTGGTGGTGGTCAGTATTGTTTTATTTTCTCATTGAATTAATTCACATCAAATTTTTTGCTAAAATTTCATTTATGACACCCTTTTGTAGCGTGTTTTGGGACCTGTACTGCGCGGCCCCCGAGCGCAGGGATTCATGTGAACACTCCTCCGAAGCGAAAGCATTTCATGATTACGTAAGTCTTGACAATAATTTGTTTTGTTTTGAAGTCTGTTTGGAAACCAAATAACCAATGCATTCAATGAACAAAAAACTATTAGAAATAAAACAAACAATTTATTATTCAATTGATAACTGCTTTCAATAACTGAGACATTGATTGCAATCAATGATTCAATGAATCGATTTAATGCTTAATTCAATGAATGTATGACTGATTTGAAATTTATTACTTAATTCAAACCCCTGTATAACTGATGCCCTGATCTTAAGCCTAGCCTTGAGTTCAATTTCAAAATTAAGTCATGATTTGATTGTACTCTCCGTTGCTTTCAATTTTTGACATTTTAAGCGCCGGTTATTTACAAACGATTAGTCGATAAACAAATATTTTTAAGTTCTTCAGGCCTTAAACCTCTCATCCCTTACGTATTGAAAGTCAAGTTTAGGGCTATTTATGAATTAAAATTAGTGGAAAGGTATGAAGAGTCATAAGATGTGTGCACTAATGGGTATAACTTATGTCATCTAAAAATCGTATGAAAGGCGCAAATCCTCTTTGAATTAGTACTTAAACCCCTTATAATCTGATAACAAGTTTCTCAACAAAAGATAAAAACAATTAAAATATTTACATATTTTAGACAATATATACAATAAATGATTGAATGAATGACTTTTCAATTTCGATACTCTTCTCTACCCCTGATTTATAGAGGATATACCCTCTCATACACTTTACTACCAGTTTATATAACAATTTACAAGTGAGTGAATGAGTGAACAAACTTAAACGGAAAGAGTGTGCGTGTGTTGTGTGCCAGTCCTCTGTTCACCTCTTTTGATGCCATTCAACAAAACCCCAAATATTTGAGACTTATGTATGTATGAGGTGTTCAATCAGTCAACACAACACCAAAATTTAGTCAAATTCAACGGAATGGGAGGTTTGGGTGGATAGATAGGAGGGAGAGGGGGAGAGAAAGAGAGTCTTTAAAGCACACAAAGTTCTGAAGCACTTGAGTTTGAAGTGGTCTATGAGATGACACGAAGAGATGTATAATTGGATGTTATGTTCAACTCTTTTATATCTCAATTGTTTAGTGTCTCCGCAATGAGTGGTTTCAGAGATAAGGTTATTAAGAAATCAATACATTTTTAAACTAATCATAAATACATTACATTATAATTGCTTTTAACTGACTGTCAGTCCTTTCGGCAAACTTTGCATTTGAAGACACTTTTGAGAAAACACTTCAATTGTTTTTACTTTTACTTTCGTTTACTTTTTCTCTCAATTATTTGTTACAAAACTCCAAATCTTATGAATTAATTGTTATTTTATCAGCAAATAAATAAAAACATTGAAAATATTAACTAAAAATATAATAAATTGAGTTATATTTGCAAAACATATCAGAAGTTTTGAAAAACATTTTCTCCTAATTTTTGTAAATGAAAAATAAATAATGAAAATAACATATCATTTAATAAACAAATTGAAGGTTAGATTTGACTGAAAAACACTGATCAACAAAAAAACAAAATTGTCATTTAATCGATAGTTTGTATGCATTCATAAAAAGTAATATATTTTTAGACACAAAACCAAAAAACTATTTAAAACTCAATTTTTATGTTTATTTTGATTTCAAAACACATTTTCTCGCAATTGGTTTCAAATTTTTCGTTTATTTTTTCGACAAAATATTAAATTTTTTATTCAAAATCAACACAATATTTGAATATCTAAGGGGCATATATTTAAGGGGGAAGTCTCAGTCTCCCAGCGAAAGGGGAATTGCATTCTGAACAGGCGTTGAGTTTTTATGCATACAATCTATCGGTGAATGCATTCAAACAGTTGTCTCAACGCATCGCTGATCACTGTTTTGCTTAATTTAGTGCTTCTGTGAACCACTTCCACCAAAACTCTTGAGTTCACAGCTCTTATGGTTCAATAGTCAGTAACCTTTAGTTCTCTGAAGATAATTGTCATTCATATCGATCTGACATCAAATGAATCTTCAATTTGAAGTCATATAGTGATTGACTTTTGGATAATTGATTCAAATGTTTGACATAACTTGCAATCAATTCACAGATTTTGCGCTAATTTTTGGCATTTGTTTAAACTTTAAAAATAATTGATTTGTTTATCCAAAAGCCAATTAACTCTCTGTGTTTTCATTAATCTCTGCCAACAATTGATAAAACAATTAATCAAAGTTTAAGCGACAGTTGAGACGACTGTCAAGAGTTAGTGTCTAAATCGTCGGACAGTTTGTCATTAGATTTTCAGACGATTTTCAGACGATTTTAAGAGATTTTAGTTTTTGTTTTAACTTTTCATTTGAATTAAAAAACCATTTTTATACTTAATTTTCAACTTTTTTCTCATCATTTAAGACAAAATTGAAGTCAAACTTAATTTTCCCCACAATTTCATCAAAATATAATTATTTTATTAGACTTTTTTGAAGACATTATTGTATTTTGTAATTAATATTTCAGTTCAGACGTCATTGAAAATTGTGAAAAAACATTACAAAAACTTTCATAAATTATTCTCAAATTTTGTCTAAAGTTTCAAATAATTCAAAGTTTTTGTTGCATTGAATGCGAAAATAATTTAAACATTTTCTTCAACACATTTCATACAAAGTAATGAATTACTTGAAAACTAATTTGATTTCAAAAGCATTTTAAGTTTGTTTTACAAAAACCGCAATTAATTTTCATCACTTATTCATCATATGAAACAAGACTTTACTGTTTTTTGGTGTAAATCTCATTACAATTTATTATTTCATTAAACGACTTAAACGCCCAGTAATTGGCTTTAAATTAATAATAAAATTTCATTTATTATCATTTAATTGAATAAAACAATTCAATTAATTGATTGATCAGTTAATAATCACTTTTATCAACAGATTTCCCAAATATTTTTTGATTGAAAGCCTTAGAAAGAGATTTACATTTAATTCAATAGATTTATGGTTTAATAAGTGTTCAGATTATAGACATTAAACAAAATTTAGACAAAGAGTTGGTTTTTATAATTTATAATAAGTTTTCCCTCTCTCCTAATTACAGCTCTATTAGGCTCTCTCTCACAACAATAATATATGAATTCATTTCACTCTTATATTAAACAGTATTTTCATAAAAACGTTAAACAATTATCAAATCATTTCTCTCTCAGCCAATTGAAGGTCGACTTGTTTTTTGCATTTTGTCTGATGTGTTGTTCATTAGTAGTCAATACTGTATTCAAAAAACTTTTATAGCATTTCATAAGTAATTGTATTGTATATAAGATCTGATGCAAAAAAGCAGTGAATTAATGACTAATTTAGTCGCAAAACAAAACAAAAACAACTGAGAAATGACATTCAAATTATCAAAAATCAATGAAAATAATAGATAAGAAATTTATTCACTATTTCTTTGCTTTAAGTTTTTGTTTTCTTCTATGCATTCAATTCAGATCTCAATCAATGTCTTGCAAAACAAACCCCTGTTTTTAATGTCGTGTTTTTGTTCATAATTTTGAGTTCAAATTGTTTTATTGTCACCATTTATACCATTAATACCCTTAACATCCATTTCAGGGACAAATAATTTCCTTCATTTTGAAAATTTCGTCAAAAGTTTTCTTATTTTTATTTATTTTGTATTTTTTCGTAAATTATATTTCAATAATGAGTGCAAAAGGTCTTCTGTTTTGTTGTTTTATTTATTTTCACCTCATTTTTGCACAAACTTTTGTCTCAACTCTAGTGTAGACACATATTCCTAATTAGTTGTCACACAAACACTTCAAGTGATGACAATTCAGGATATTTTTGGGTATATTTCACTCAATTTCTGATAACTTGTTGTCAGAAATCATTTGATGAATATTTTTACTGAAAAGTGTTTTATGGTATATACCCTACCTCTTGAGTGCTCCTATCCTTAGCACACAATTTAATTACAAGTTTATAATCAATTTTTATATTCAATCCATTGTTTAATGAAATAAAATGAAAAATTAATCGCTATTTCAGACAATAATTCTGCAAAATATGACTAATAATTAAAATCTTCTGACAATTAATTTCAACATTGAATTAATGTTTGCTTTTGTTGTTTTGAAAATAAAAAAAAATATTTTAATGAAAATTTGATTTATAAATAAATATTTAGTAAATAATTTGAAAATCATTTGCAAAACACACATAAAATCAAAGCATAAAATTGTGTTTCAAATTTATATTTGTCTGAAATTTAATACAATTTTAAAACAAATCTTTTTTTCCACTGAAAAATAAAACAAAACTTTTTTCTCCCGCACTCTTTGTGTGTTAAGCTTTGATTCAATGATTTATTTAAATTAAATGCATTGGAGTCGTAGTTCACACTCATTAACAGTCCGTGAATTACATTTGTTTGATATTCAACTCTTATATCTAATAAATTGAAACCAAATTAACAGCCCTTTTGACACCAGTTTTCGCATTCAAAACACACACTTCACTGCAAAAGCGGATTTCAATCGCGTTTATGAATACTATTTAATATTTTTAAAACCACTAAACAATTAACAGTTTGTCATAAATTGTTGAAACAGTTAAGCCTCTGATATCGTGTACACACAAAAAAGCCTCCAATTAATAGTCAAATACATAATGTCTTACAAACAAATGAAATGCAATTTAAATACATTATTGCAAAGAATGTGTTAAAATTCATAATCAAATAAACAGTTTTCACACAAATATTATGACTTTTTTTTACAACCAATTAATGATATCTTTACACAAAATGATTGATTGATTGCAAACAAAACTCGGAATAAATTGAAAGTTTCTTTAATAAGACATGTATTTCTAGATATGATATTATTTTGAGGATTAGTCGAGGATTTGATATGTTTTTAAAGAAAATATTGTTTTTATTTGTAAACCAAATGAACGGCCAATTAATCGACTTTCGTCTCTCACATAGGGTTTTGTAAACTCTGGTTATGCCGTCAACGGAATCTCTGGACACGTAAGTCAGCCTTTGATTCAATTAATTTAAATACAATTATATTTTCACTTCAATTCATAAACAATTCATAATTCAATTGAATTGCTGAACAAAAACAATGCGTTTATTATTCAATATACAGTATATAAAAACATATCTCTTGTGTCCAAACATAGCATTTCTTACAAGTTTTCAATCAGTTTTTCGTCTCAGGTGTTCACAAAATACTTGTGAATAATAGGCAATGAATTTAATGACAAAACTTTAGATATTTTAATAACTCATTGAAAATTGTTTTATAATTGTTTGCCTGTGTTTTACTGTTAGTCCGAAATTGACGTTCAATTTATTGCTTTACAACTAATGTATTGTTTGTTTAATATATTGTTTGTGCAATAAATTGTCATCAAATAAAACATATTTAAAACTTTCACTTGACATCAAAGCCATTGTGAAACGATTCTGATTATAATAATATTGAAAATCAATTAATTGGCGAAAATATCATTTGATTTATAGTGTGTTTTTGATATCATAAAGGGATTGATGTCTGCGCTTCAAGTGATCACAAAATTAATTGCTATTAAATAAACAATTTTCTTAAGTCTAACACTAAAACTGTTTACAGACTTGTGTTTTACGGGACTTTCAAAAGTTTTTAAACCAAAATATTGGACCACTTTTTGTTGTGATTTTTAAATAATGATAATTTGAACCATAAAATCACATTTCAAGCACATTATTAACATTTTACACGATAACTACCGGTTCCCAGTCTATCAGTGCTCTAAACATAGCCCCAGTTCATTTATTTTCACCGGTTTTGTCTGAACTCTGTATAAAATATGAATTAATCCAATATCAAGTGCTCTACTTATGAAGTATTGATAGATAATAGTCATTCAAACAAATAGTCGATATCCACGTCCTTTTGGAAAAACATTTTGCATTCAAAATATATATTTCTTTACAAAAACTTCATTACATTTGAAAATTTGATGCATTTGTTTGCCTTAGAGTTGAATCATTGAGAGTCTCATTGAGACAGATCAATAATATTCTACAACTTATGCATGGGCCTTTGTTTGTTATTATAACAGGGTTATATCCAGGGATATTTCAATATTTATTTACATTGAATTGTTTGTTTAATGTTGTTTATAATTATTTTCATATTATTTGAAATATTTGTGTATTTTTTTTGTATAGATTTGAAAATTTATTTGAATATAAAATTCATTTTTCTGTTTTTGTCTTATGTCAAGTGAAGCCTTCATATCAGGTGCTGTAATGGCTTAAATAGAACAAGTGTTGCACAGGTAGTCTTCCAGCGCTGAGAGCACACCGGTAACAATGCATTGCATAATTGAGTCCTGGCGTGGCCTCAGTCTGGCGTACGTCGACCTCAGATGCCTTCGACTCGAATGTGATTTTCAAATCGCTTTTCCTTTTGTATGACTGCATACCTGACCCCTCTATCCCTCATTGAAAAACTCAATTCTTCCTCAATTTCAGCACTAAAGACAAAAATCTAAATCAAAAAAGTCTTATAAAAAAAATAATGAATCGATATTTCGTTTGCTTTGGTTTTCACTCTTATCTCAAGACATATAAAATATGACAAAATTATTCTTTCAATTGTTTTCCAATGAAAATAATGTTTTGAATCAAAAACAGTGGTTTGAAATCAACGGCAAACACAAACTCTTCACTTATTTCTCTTCATTTTTGTTATATTTATCGCAATATTTAAGTCTAGCATAAGTTGTGACGAGTTTTTGGTTAAGAAATATAACGATTGAAAAAAGTATTTGAAGAAGAAATTCAAGTAAAAGAAAAACTAAACGTTAATTCATATGAACTTCCAATGAAATTGTTTTGGGTTAGGGTTTGGGTCGACTTCTAGACTCAATCGCCAAATCCTGTTGTGAAGTATTGTACAGCAAAAAACACGAAAGTGTTAGCACAAGGAGTTCATGACCACAAATGAACTGCACATCAACTCTTATACACCGCTATTATTTAGCTTTAATTGAAACCAATGTTCAGATTATTATAAAATCTATTTTATATTCAATTTTAATATCTATTTCAATATGAATGCAATTTTTGGTTTAGTTTTAGTCAATTATATGCACAAAATGACAACTTTTTTGTCTATAGTTATGCAAAGTTTTGCACTATTTTTATGTTAATTTGTGAACAGACTATAGACTATACTATAGACTCATAATTACATGAATTAGACTATAATTAGGTCCAAAACATAATAATTAATTGACAATAAAATTGATTAAAACTTTTGCATTATTTTTATCATTTTAAATGAGTTTTTAATAGATTTTCAGTTTATTTCTTGAATAAAAGTTTTATTAAAAACTATTTTCTGATCTTTTGTTGAATTAGTTTTTGTGATTATTTGACAAAATTCACAATCAATTGACGACTTATTTGTGTTTATCTATAATAAGCGCTAATTTTATCATTAATTTTAGATTTCTTTCACCACTTTTTCAGTTATTATTTCATCAATTATTCCGATATTTTTAGATTTGATTTATATTTTGAGTTTATATTTAAACACTATTTTAATAATGATTTTATTATTTCCACTGAATTTGTGATTAAAATAAATTTCAAATTTTATATTTTGATATCATTTCAAGAAATTACTTAAAATAGAAAATGGTTTTTGATTTTTAAGTATAAATATCAGACAAACATTTGGCCCTAATTTCTGTCTGCATTGGGGTTTAGGAATGGGTTATATTTTGAGAGTACGAGTGCGACGCCCTTTCCCTCAGACTTTAATTTGTTTTTATTTGAACCAAAGATATTGTATTAATAAATAAGTTTTAAACACAAAAATTATTATTTATTTTTAGTAACAAAACATTAAATTTATTTTTAATTTAATATTAGTTTTGATTTTTCTTCACATTAACTCAATTTCAGACAAATATTTTGCACAAAGACTTTAATTTCTCCACAATTTTATTGAAATATAACTGTTATTAACGGTTATTATTATTATTTTGTAAATAACATACAATTTATTTCATGTTTTGCTTTAGTATTAGTTATTAGTTGTCTGTTGTTATCAATTGAGATGAACTGCCGATCAGTCAAACAAATATCCAGAAACTGAAAAGTGATGTTAAAAACTAGTCTTTGCTATCATTTTCTCTTATTTGAAGTCTAACTAATATTTTAACCAAAACTCACTTTCTTTGCCAAAAATTTTAATATTTATTTAAACACTATTTGTCTCAACATTTTGGACAACAAATTAATAAATTTCTTATACATTTCACTAACGATTTGCGTCTTTAATGGCATTTATTATTGATTTGAAAATCAATGTAAGAAAACATTACATTTGTATTGAAATAAGATTTAATTGAAAACCAAAGCTCATCCCTATTTATCACTCCTCACCACCTGATCTACAAATTGACTATTTTGTCAAATAATTGTCAAATGATCTCAATTTAAGTTATTATTCAAAAGTTAAACCCTTTTTTGTCTTTCAAGCACTTTATTACAGCAAATGTCATGAATTTCATCGACGAATGAATGAATGAATGACTTATTTATAATTGTTTTTGTTTTTCCATTGAATAGGATTTCTATTGAATTTAATTTCAATACTTTTGTATGAATTCATGATTTCTGTCCTCTTTTCCACAAAATTGATGCCTTATTTAAACTACAGGTGTCTGTGATTCAGGTATTGATTACTTGAAGAAAGTTTTATTTTTGAATCCATCCTTCCCTCCGATTGGCCTAAAGTTATCGATAATCACTTCTTTACGTCATTACACTTCATGTCATTTCTCTGATTCTTGACATAACATCTAAACAATAAGAAAAGGCATGTCTTTTGGCTCCGGCTTTGTCTCACTTTCTGTTTCTCTATACCATTGCTGTTCATTTCACTCATAGCTTTGCTCCAACTCTCTGACTCTCTCTCTCTCTCTCTC
>JAQGAT010000799.1:0-22785 GCA_034687845.1 Pantelozetes paolii
AGAGAGAGAGAGAGAGAGAGAGAGAGAGAGAGAGAGAGAGAGAGACGACAAACAAAAATATATTATAAAATATTTTCAAGTAATACGAGTCGAGAATATCTGCCTCTCGTATTATAATAACGCATTTCAGGGGTATTTCTGACCGCACAGGCATATAGATAGCAATGATAGCAGTGATGCACAGCATGTGTACAACTCTACTGCGCCCGTAGGGATGGCTGGCCTCCAACTGTGGCAAAGGACGGCCAACTGAGAGACAAACGGCAAAGACTCAGACTCTGAGGCCATTGAGTGATATATTGAGTGAATTTTGTTATGAATTTGTTTTTCAGTAAATATTTGTTTATTTTTCGTTTGATTTTGTTGTGAAAGCAAAACAGAGTTGACTTCAATTGTGGTTATAGTCTTAAAGTGAAGACATTATCTTCAATGGCTTTTACTATAAAAACAATACACTCTTTAGTATATATTTGATTCAATCCCTTGTCTCTCTCATTCATTGTTAAAGCACTGGTAGTTATATTAAATGAGTTAAATGTAGTGGAAATTACATATGAATTTCAGTGTCCATTAGAAAACCGCATGAATTCTAAGGCTTTTTATTGTTTTCAAAGATATATAATAAAAATAGTTTTCAATTGTTTTTTGAAAATACTTTTTCTTTTCAATCAATTTCTTGTTTGAGTGAATCACTGGATATAAACATCAGTTTCACTGGAAATGTACAAAAAATAAAAATCAATTCAAAGGATAAGTTATTTCTTGTAATCTTATTTCAGAAAAAACAAAAATACCCCTAAAATAGGGTTTAAATCTCACAAAATAGTAGTTCAATAAAACTCTCAACAAATTTCTGATATATTAAACAATTTTCAAATCAATAGTTAAAATCAAGAGTTGAATAACTGTTGTAAAAAATTTCAGTCACTGTATAGTAACCACTCATTACTTCAAGTGTTAAATAAATCTCAAAGAAAAACCTAAACATATCTGAAATTTATTTCAATGTTTAGCATCTGTTTTTGCAACAACAAAGCTATCGGTGCACTAATTATAAGCTACCGGTGCTCTCTTAGATAACTACACACTTGAGTTGATAATAAAAATAAATTTGAATATAATTATGTGTAAAATAATTGCAAACATAATAAGCAATAACACTTTGAATCACTAATTGAAGGCTTAATCCTAACAATGATTTTAATACTGTGTAACGAAAAAAGGGTTCAGAAATTAAAACCAATTATTTTTCAGTCAATCATTGATTTTGAGCTGAATTTCAATGAATAGTAAGAAAAGTATTAAAATTATTTTTACATTCATTTGAAATATGAATAAATATTTTGCACGAAATCCAGAGAAAAATAACAAAAAAATTGTTTTGATTTTATTATTGATTAACTATTTTTATAAAATAATAGATTTGCAAAACACCTGAATCAGGGGTGAAATGGGATACAAATCAATCAAAACACACCTACGCCTGAATAAAAGCTCTTAAAGAAAGTACAATTGAATTCATCATAAAATTGTTATAAAACTAAATTGATTCCCAAATACACCCTATTATTGAGAGTATAAAATTATCCCTGATAGATTCGTGTCAAATATCTTCCTCTGTATATCCCTGGGTCTAACAATTTCGATATTGAATTTTCATTGCATTATTACATGACTGGCAATCATCAGCACATATAGTCTCCCACTTGTATAGTAATAAAACAATTTTGTTTTCACTACCTTTCCTGTCGTTCCTCTAAAAACAAAGCCAATTCTCATGTTTACCACTAATAAAGAGCTCATAAGAGAAGTGAATGAAATGTTTGGTTACAATCATTGAGTGAATTATGTTTTTGTTACTCTGTTTTGTTGTTTACGACTGAAATAAGTGAAGAAATAAATTGAAAAACAATGAAATATTTATTAATGAATTTTCAGCTACTAAACAAAAAGCAACTTGATTAATTGATATTTAGATCTGTTTTTTATTTCCTACCCCTTCCCCCTTTTCTTAGTTTTTGATAGGTGAAATGAAAATAAGAAAAATAAGAAATAAATTTTTTTTTTTGAAGAAATTTAAAGCAATTTTTATTTGTTTTATTAAAAAACTGAATGTTTTTTGACTCAAATTTCGCAATAGTTTTAAATGTCATTCACACTAATGGTCTACACGTGTAGTGATTTTCAAAACTATTTTGTATATACCCTTAACAGCACTGACACGTTCACGGCTGACGACTAATAGTCCGTCTCTTGATTATGAAATATTGTATTTTTACTCTTACGATAAGCACTAAAATATTTCTCATACCTTTCCTCAAGAGATTAAGATTAGATGTGATTTCAGAGTCAGAAATGAAGACATAATACAAGTCTTTAATTATTAGTTGTGATTATAATTGATAAACATTTTTGCTTATGCTTTCAATTCACGACAAAAATATGTATTTTTTAATCTCAAAAATATTTATGAAAATCAATGAAATGATACAAAAATTATTCAATGCTTACAAAATATTCATTGCATTTATGAATCACTTTATTATAATTGCTATGAAATTAATTGTTTCCTCTTTTGAATGGCTTTTATTGAGGTTTCATAACAGTTTACTTGAGTTTGAGAACTATTTCTCAATCTCTACTTGGTGATATCAGAACGGATCGAGCAAGGTTTTGATTTCATTAGACTTTTCACCACTTACCTTGATAATATTTTTGTGATTTATTGAAACACTTGTCTCGCAATCACTGTTAGACTTGTTTGACATAACTCTCAGTCATCTAATGTCTGCTTTTTATTTTCACTTCAAGACTAGAAGTAATCAAATATTAATTAATCTAATTATTAGATGAAATGAAATGAAATAAAAGTCAATTATGAAATATAAATCTTAATCCAGGGTTACTTCAAGTGTCAGTAATAAAGTGCTTGAAATACAGTATATGAGTGAATCAATGGTTGAAAACAAGAAATCAATTAATGTGTTGTAAAATGATTTTTTATAACTTTTAAATTATCAGGATATTTTATACATGGACAATTAGATTATGAATTTATAAATTAACTCACGTGAGATAAATGCATGAGAATAATTTAATGGTTGTTTAAATTAGTTTTAATTTATAACTATCTCAATTTAATCAAGCAAAATCTTAGAAACTGTAAATAAAATATTAAACCTATTTTGGTATATAAATGTTAATAGAATATAATGATACTGGATCGGATTTTCGGTAAGTTTTATTAATTAATCATGATAGATTTATTTTGGTATGTATATTATTGTAATTGTGTGCGGATATGAATATTAAAATACTGAGGATTAAAATATTTTTGTTTATTTATGTTACAACTTAATTAAATAATCCAGTTCAATCTTTAAGTGAAATTCTATTGTTTAATAAACCTGTAGATAAAATATTTATTGAATTTTGATTTGTATTTTTAATATAAAATATGAGCAAGATGGTATAATCTTAACTAATATTGAATTTTATTAATTCAATATGAGATATATTATTTATTGTAATTTACCTTGGACATATTTTAAAGGAATGGCATAATGAAGATTAAACACTAATTTTCTCTAATTTAAAACTGTAATTGAAATATTAACAATTATTTATAATTTATCTAGTATATATCTTTATATCAGTCGGCAAGGATCCTATCCCCCCATGCTCATTTTTAAATCAATAGATTGAGATAAATTCATTGATTGACCCAAAATCATATAACCCAGCACTGTTTTCATTTGGGATTTAATCAACTTTTACTTCCTAAGATTAAATTAGCTATCTGATTTCTTCCGGGAATAGTTACAGGCTTATTGGATTTAATTATCACCAATTTAGTGGCATTTTTCAAATGATCTTTAATCAAATAAATTTTCTTCATTACCACTGATATTCAAAAACATATTAATTGACTTTTCATTTGATTTATTGTAGAAATTGAGTGAATATTTTGATCAAAACTCAAGGCTTTAAACAAAAACAAAATTCCCCTGAAAATATTTTGACTCTCACTGTACAGGGTAACAACAATTTAATGACTTTCTTAAACGCAATTAATAAAGAAAATGAAATAAATTATATAATAAACTATTTAAAGGACTTTTGAAATGTAAGCCAATAATTCAATGCTAACTCTAAACCCATTGGAGACAAGAATTTCTTAATAAAAATTAATAACATTTTCGCAAAGCGTATGAAAAAAATAACATAACTTTCAATTTGAATCATAAGTGAAAAACACGTGATCTGAAAATGTAGTCAACATTTTCAACGATATATTCATCAGAATCTAAGAAATCGTTTCAATTATTTTAGTTTTGATTTTTATTATTAGTGATAAAAATGTTTCAGAAATACTTAATGTTTGCACAAAAATGTGTGAAATATGGAAATTTCTAGAGTTTTTTTTGTTCAGTTAAATGTACAAGAATAGTTTCACTGGTGAAGGGGTGATGAATTGTGCTATGCCTCTAAGGCTTTACATTTAACTCAACTAGATAAATTATAATTGTTGGATATTTTTGAACAATAGTTTTTAATTATCTGCTTGATTATGAGTCAGGGTAACATTGTTTGCTTTTAGTTATCTTCACTGATATACCCCTGGATAGCCAATAATGCATTACAAGTGAATTGAATTGAGTCTTAAAATAATCAAAACATTTTAACGACTCATCAAATACTCGACTCATTGATAATTAGCTGAAAATAAATTATAGTCAACTCATCCGTAATTTACTTTTATGTAATGTTCAGCACTGGGAGGCCAGGGATGTAAGCGAAGAGTGATATAATTTTGAGTTCAACAATATTTAAAAATAAATAATTGTTTAAATCAGTTGTCATTTAATGAAAATATAATTGAGTTCAGAGTATAAGCAGAAAATTAAAGCATTGTTTTGTTGTTTGCAAACAATGTCTGAGCGTTTGATCACTTGAGACATACTTGGTCTTTGTTTGAGTATTTATTATAGTAAAATTAGCATCAAGGACTTTCTAAAAATAATATGTAATATTAAAAATATATTGAACTGTCATATTTAAATACTTTAATTATAATTATCTAGAGTCGATTCTACAGTATATATATTTTTATCCTGCTAATTTTAAGCCTATCTGTCTTGTAAATTCATGCATACTGTAAATTAAACAAAAAACATTTTTCATTAATTGTTATAAATATTCTATATCAAATTACTTGGAATCACTTCCAATGGATTAATTAATTAAACTATCAAGTACAACTGTATTTTGGAAAATTTATTGATCATTTATTTTTATTTTATTTTACAGTAAAACAGAAATAATGTATTGAAAGACTGAGAAAATAATGAATTTACCAAAATATCTTCACCTTGCACATATATACTTTGTTTATCTAACAGTTTTTGGTAAGTCTTATGAAAACATCGATAAATATATTTCATAAACATTAGGCGAAAGTAAATCTCAATTGAAAAATAGTTAATAAATTTTTATTCAATTATTTATGAATATTTACTTTTGATTTGAAAATATATATTAAAAAATACTTTAAAATATTAATAATCTATAAAAATATGAATATTTTATGAGAGGTTTGTGTAAACACACATCAAATCATATCAGTGTTTGAAGACATCAAATATCTATTGATTTTTGTTTTTGTACCAAAAGTATAGGATTTTTATTATTATTTATAAACTGAGCAAAGAATACGTGATTTTCTCATAGATTTTGAAATGAAAAACAAGAATAACAATGAAATGTTTGGTTAAGTAAACGAGTATTACATGAAATCTACTCAAACCTTAAACACTACTACTTTAAGGTTATATTCAGTAGAAATATAAATACCCCTTAGAAACTAGAGTTGAGTTTAATGGAGGAAAAGAGGATATTTTATTGAAGAAATGTTATTTTATTACTGAAATTATATTTTCAAGAGATTTTGAATCAAAATCTAAGAAAGGAAAAACAAAAAACCTTCGCATAAATAGTGCATAAGATATGAAATAATATAACTTTTTTAAGGCATAAATCACTTCTAGATATAAAACACATACAAAAATATTTTGAACTCATTTTCATTGCTAATGTCATATCATTGCTGGTATTCAAAGGCTTTGTGCTGAATAATGGATGGGATGGTCACCAGTGCTGTCATTTGGCGCAAACAGATTCATGTCGACAGTTATGTCTTCAAGTGATTCATAATAAAGTAAAAATAAAATATTTTGATATTTTTTTCACTCATTTTTAGACTTTTAATGCATTTTTGTGTTCAAACAAAGTAACAAAATATCGCTAAAAATGAAAATCCAATTCATTTTCACATAAAAACGGATTATTTTTCATTCATTTATATATATTTTCTCTTATATTTCAAGTCCGAGTCAATCAATCAATTGGTCGGTTGTGATGAAGAAGTGTTTGAATGCATTGGCCATCAAATCAATAGTGAATCCAATCATAACTGCTGTTCATCGCCAACAACAGTGAAATGTCACAACACTTGCAATCAAATGTTCAGATCTTATGCGAAAAGTAGTGATAAAGTAGTGAATAAGAGATTGAAAAACAAATTTCTCAAACGCTGTAAACATTTCAAAGATGTTATCGATTGTGCAAAACATGAGATAAAAGACTTCAAAATCAATACTCATTTGAAGGATTCGCTGCCAAACAGTCATTCAAGTAATCAATTGTTTAATACTTTGCTATAAACCCCATAAACAGTACACGAAATTATAACCCCTTGTATACATCAGAAAGCACTGGTCAATAGACAAGCCCTCAGATATACACAACAAATAACTCTTTTGTTTGACAAAAGACTTCATAATATTTACAAATAATATAAAATGATTGAAACAATTGCTGAAAACGACACACAATTTGACAATAAAACTGATTTATTGTTTGATTTAATTAATTACTTATATTTCACTGCATTTTCAGTTATGTTTAGTAATGATAGACATAAAGCTATCATTCATTGAAAACGATTGCATTGTTTATGTCAATTGCAAGCTTAGTATAAGTTGAACACAGATTTCATGAATAATAATAGGATTTTGTTGTGATTTAAAGCCTTTTATAATTTGATTTCACAAAAATGTATTTTTCATCTATTTATAGCCGATATATGCTGTAATAGGACATCGGATTCACTGTGCAGTCAGTCATGCAATCAAATAATCAAATCAAGAAATTATAATCAAATAATTGAAGCACTGGTAGCCGCGTGTGGACTACCCTTTGCAAGTGACCCTTCTCCTAATGTAAGTGTTTAAAAAAATACTTAATATTTCAAACAAATAAATAGATATTAGAAAATAAAGCAATAAATCAATTGAACTAAAGGTTAAAAATTCACTTCAAATAAGTGAAAGTTAACTTCAATTTCAATGCATTTTTATTATTGTTTGCAATAAAAGAGTCAAAAGTTTTTGCAAAATCTTGAAAACTATTAAATAAAATGATATAAACTTGAAAACAAGTTATCATTAAATAAATGGATTTTGTTTTTCTCTATTCAATAATGCATTCAATGGTAGAAAGCATTCAATTGTCGTTAAAAAGGGGCAAAAAAGTGGTACTTTTTATTCATTATTTCAATGAATAAAAGTGACGTCAAAAAAGTCAAAACTCATATTTCATTAAAAATTCCTATTCATTGAGTGCTTTGAACCATTTTATTCAGATAAATATTGGAGCAATGTTAATTTTATAATCACATGAGGAAGATAATTTTTATTTTATAGACTAAACATTGAAAATATGAATAAAATGTTAATATAATGATTGAATATTAAGTTGTAATTCAAATCCAAAATATATTTTAATTGATTTAAATTTTAAGCAAAATATTCCGCGAAATCATTCAATACTTTCAATGAATGGATGAGAAACTCATTCAAAAGAGTTTTACACAAAAATTGAATTTCAAAACTCAAACTGAAAATCATTTTTAACATTCAATATAAAAAAAATATTTCTCAGAAATAAATATTTATTTATTTGATTTGAAAATCAATTTTATTTTTGCAAAGAATTGAGTTTTTACTGAATATTTATAATTTCTATCAAATATTAGCAAATATTTTGTCACAAAATCACTGCAAAAATGTCTAATATTTTTGTCAAAACAGAGAAACTTTAAAAAACATTTATTTTTTTATTGAAAATTCAATAATATTTTTGTGAAATTCTGATCACATATTATACTAATACCCGACTAATACCTGTGCCCTTTAGGAAAACCTCTGGCAGTGTTTTCTTACTATCACTGATTCAGTGGACAATAAAAATCAAAATTTTAGACAAAAAGTCTTCAAACGAATGGAAAGTAAAGGCATTAATATTAATGAAAATATCAATCATAAAAAAGGAAGAAAAAAGTCTATGAAAAGACAACAGTCCACTAATTTTATGACCAGGAGCTCACCAGTGCCTTACAAGAGCCAAACCTTAATAACCCGGTATAGATTTGGTATGGATTCGGCGAAACTGATGTGTTGTCTGAAAGCGAAGTCAGATATCTGTAAACAGTTGTGTCTAAAGGTATATAAAGTGAATGACAACTTATATCCAGATCATTTTCTTAAGCATTCTTTTTCTATTCAAACCCCTGACCAGAACTCATATTATGTCAGTTTTGGCCCCCTTTTTCTCAAACTATAATTTAATGTATATTTTTTAATACCCAAGACATGGAGTGATCAGTGGATTGAAAACTGGAGTCAATTTGATCGCATCTGTCAATACTCGCCGCAAGAGTCAGAGCTGATCCAGTGCTTGGACGACGTTGAAGGCCAGTGCCAATTGGGCTGTCAGTCACTCAACTTCTGCCACCAATTCAATGATAGGCCGAATCAGTTGTACCGCAGATGTGATTCAAAGTCCGATTTAGAGGCGAAGGAGGACTTCGAGTCGTGGATGAAAGGTGTGATTAATATCAATGCGTTTGAGATACCGGTGAAGAATATCGCCAAATGTTACCCTGAGTTCTGGCGACTCATCGCCTGTAGTATTCATGTGAAGCCCTGTTTAGATCAAAACCATTTCAACAATATCTGCAGGTTTTCACACATTTTTAACATAACTTTTGAATTAATTTTATTTATAATTACTTTTCTTTCTCTCAATTGATATCCAGGTCTTCTTGTATTGATATAATCAGTGAATGCATTGACTCGAATCGGATTCCGTCGACACTACTGTCCGCTCAGACTATTTGTGATATAATATCGACCAACCATTCCTCCAAATGCATTGATATTAAGAGCTTTTTGTCTCAAAATCAAGACTCAAATCAAATACAATCAGCAGATCTGTTGCACAATGTGTGTAACCCTAACCCCTGTTCCTCAAATCAATTGTGTTTAGTCAATCACAACTGTGCCAGCGATCAGTGTCTGCCCTTCCGGTGTGTCAGCGCTTGTCGTTTAGGTCTGAACTAAAATTAAATACAAAAAAAATAAATGTTATAAAAGTTAACTAAAATTTTATTACTTTAGGAGAAATGTCACCCTTTATGGTGAAGACCGGGGTAATAGTGAAACTGTTGGACACAGAGGACAGCTGTAACCAACTGTGCAAATGTGGAGCCAATGGCCATCTCATTGATTGTGTGAAAGTTTGCAATAAAAACTTTGGCAGAGATTGTGTACTAAATGAAGAAAATATTAAACATTTAAAACAATTCAATATTAATGACAAACAATGTGTTTGTATTAATTCAAACATCCAGTGCATGGACAGGTAAATAATATTCCCTTGATCATATTTTAATCAGTGGAAAGACACCTGAAATACACATTCAGGAAGAGATCTATAACTCTTTAGTCCCTGTTATGACACCTATTGTCACAGAAATCAACATTAATTGCAATTAAATTTAATTTACTTTCTATTCATAAGCACTTGTATTGTGAAATGTGATCAACACTATAGTCCCGTCTGTGCGGCCAACGGTCAGACATTCCCGAACCGCTGTTACGCTGAATGTCAGGGCTATTCAGTGGAGGACACGATTGACGGCAGTTGTGAATCATATATAGATTGCGTTAAATGTAATCAAAATCAAAGGTAAGTTAAAAATCAAGTGTTTATTGCTTACTATTAATTCATATAACACTGGGTTTGCTAACAGATGTGTCGCCAAAAGCCAGATATGTTTGACATCAACAGACTGTCCGCAGTACGAGTGCATCACTGATCCTATTGACTGTCAACTCTTCGGCACAAACCCTGTCTGCGATATAAATGGTGTGAATCATCACAACTTGTGTTGGCTTTTGAAGAAACGACAAGAGTTTGCATATTATGGCAAATGTTTGGTAATTATAGTCATAATTGTGATTAAAATCTTAATTACTATTCAAACCCCTGTTTTCAGATCTACTGTTCCCATTCCGGGCCAGTATGTGCACTGAACGGCATTACATATCCGTCCGAATGTGTCTCACTTTCACATTCAGTGCCCGTCGACTACTTCTCCGCCTGTAATCACACCAACACTTGTGATGGTATCAAATGTCCAGATCAGCCACTATGTCCGCACCAGCAGTTTCGCCACACATTAGCCAATACCTGTTGTCCGATATGCGGATCAGTAGCCAAACTAATCTACGATAAAATAACTCTCAAATCAATTAACAGTCGATTGAAAGCCAGTTATTCCGTGACTGTGGAAGAGTTGGCCAAACATTTGAAACAATTGTTGCGACTCTTCGGCTGTCAGTTATACACATACCTGAGTCTTGAGGGCTATATAGTGGTGATAGTGAGACCTACGGCCAGAGTAGCAACAGTAGCACAGCTAAGACAATGTCATCGAGAACTGGTACGAGTGGTCACTCTTATCAACAATCAGTCGCCAGTTATTAGTCTTCAGTTGCCGTTATCTTTGTTAATCAGTGGCCGGGTATTAGAATCTGAGTCTTATTTATTGGATTTAAACTCTAATTCAAAAGGCATTGACTATAAAATCAATTATTCCTTAAGTCTAGTCATTATAGCATTGATAACAGAAATTGTTTATTGAAATCAATGTTTGATTTTTTCTGTAAAATATTTTTGATTTTTTTAAATAAAAAACTTTTATTCAAATCACTTGAAGATATCATTTCCACTATAACTAAAAAGACATGGATTATTGTGACACAACTGTCCTTTAATCAAAATTCTTTGCTCTACTCTTAAAACCTCAAAAAATATTTTGATTTCATTTTAATTTTCAATTCAATTCTTATGTGAAAAATAAAACACAATTGAAATACAAGAAAAACACATCAAATATTGATTATTCAAAAAAGGTTTCCGTAATTTTGGAGATAATACCCCTTAAATCCTAATCAAGATATAATATAACCCTAATTGGGAGATAACATTGATTAAAATACTTCAACAACTGTTCAGTGAAGAAAAGTCTAATCAAAAAACAATAGAGAAATGACTTTTAATTATTAATTTAGATAACAATACAAACAAGAGTTAACTTGAAAACTACTGTTCAGTAGTGATGTGAGAAAACAAGTAATACTTTTCACTTCCTATTGGACTCAGCATTAAAAGCCGATCCACTCTTCACAACGACAATCATATAAAAACTTCTTCACTGGTGTTAAAGTCACTGAAACTCTGCGTTCACTTCAAGTCTAACAGCAGTTTATAATGTCTTCAATAAAGTTATTAAATTTAATAATCACTTTATATGTACTAAAGTCCACTGTTGTTGAGTCTACCGGTGCACCGGACAAACACTACGCCGGAGAGAGTAAGCAAGTGCTGAAGATTTTAGATGATATGCAATCGGATGCCACACATCATAACCCTTACCATCATTACGGCCAACATTCACGTGAGTTATACTGAGATTTTAGAGGAAATGGTTTGTCATAACAGCGCCTTAAATAATCCCCAGCATTAAGACACCCGGCTTCACATGAAGGCCACAACAATGGCCACAACCAATGGGATAATGTCGACAAGATCTGGGACACAGGTGCCGGCGCTCACCATGGCGACTATGATAAGTACGGCAATCATGGTTATAAACACCAGTACCTGGATATTGGCAATGGATATCACGACCGACACAACGATGGCCTAAACACTGGAAATTTTGAAGTGACTTATACTAGAGATTAGCAATTGATTAGTGATTAAAACAAAAAAGGGTTTAAATAATCTGTTTCTCACCCCTTCTTAAGGGTTACGATGACAGAAGTCTTTGGTCAAGAGATAGAGGACAGGATCACGAGAGGAATATGAGATGGGATCGGGAGCTCGAAAGTATAGTTCAATTGATTTGTTTTGTAGCAAAAAAGTCAGCGATTTTTTAATCAAAAATTAATTTCAATTTTAATGAATTTTTTGCTGAATTGATGTCAAAAAGAGATATTATTTTTGTCAGACATTTATACTTTTTATTTTGTTTTTTGATGAATGAAAACAAAAAATTGAAAAAATATTAACAAATGATTAGATTTTGCGACTTTTATCCGGAATGTAGTCAAAAAGGCAAACGCAGGCAAATCTGGTCACCTCTCTAAGTACCACGACTTAGACAACGGCGCTCACTATGGCCTCAAACAGTTGGACGATAATACCTATAATAATTATGGCGGACGGGGAAGGTATGCATTTAATTGCATATATCGTAGACAATTGACTGTACCTATTGATTATAGACACTCTGGGCACGGGTGGCATGAGTTGGACAGATATCAAGGCAATAAAGGACAGTATACACACGGATCGGGTTATAGAGACAATCATTATCCATTGCCACACAGTTTTCATTGAACGTTAAATTATTTGTGCATGTTTAATATTTAATTAAATACTAATTAGTAAGTTATATTTTATAGTAGTTTTACCCCTGTATTAATGCACGATTAAAATTGAACTTGTTAAGCTTTTATAGATAGAATATTATTGATATTTTATATATTAGCAAGATTAAAACATAGATATCCTGATCAAATGTATATAAAATAGTATCATTTTAATATTAATAAGGTAATAAAATATTTGACATTAATAATTGAACTATCACAATTAATTGTTATAATTTGAACAGTAATTAAAGTGCTACCTAGATGCTTATGTATATTCATATAACATGGTGACAAGTTAACATTGAAGTGATGTTGAAATAAATATAATCTTATGGTTAAAGGTTGTTTAGAAAACATTTTAATTATCACCCAGATCATTATATTGAATAAATTGAAAATGATCATTTAAGTTAAATATAGATTTCACTATTAATATCCTGTTATACTGTGGTTGAAGATTGAAGTGAATAACAGGAAATGATATCAAATTTAAATCACTTTCAAATGTGTTATGATTTTGTGATCAATGGTATAAACATTGCATTCATTTTCAATGATAAGTGATTTGTGAAATCAATTGAAGACTATTTTTAAAAGAAATTCATTTTCACTGCTATTCTGCTAATGATCTGCAAAAAAGTGGTCGCTATTCTGGTGGTACTGGCACTCAGTTGGTTTACTGTGATGTCTAACCCGGACCCAGGACCCGAACCAAGTTGCGATACAGAGGATTCAAATATCCCTGATCCGTAATAAAAGCTAATTGTTAATTATTTTATAAACAATATCTTAATGTTTATTGAATAAAAAATTAAATATATCATCAATTACTTTGTTAATAATTTCATTGCAAGTTATCACTGGTAAACTGATTCACAACCCCAATCCTACTCTCCCTAACAAAATACCCTGTAAATAACACTTATACTAATTTAACCCAAACTTTCACTCAACTCTAAAATGTGTTGATTTATTATCATGAGACAACTTTCGCCCGATTATGAATACACTCTTCCACCAATTGTCAAACATTCTTAACAAGGTGATGTTTGATTTGAAAATAGATTAATAATCACCCTATTCATTTTTGTATAAGTGCTAAATACTATACATGTGTTTTGCTTACATAAAAAATTTCATGATTTCATAATTTCAGTCAATATTTCTAAAAATCAATTGAATGCTTGAATTAAATATGTTTTTCAATCAATACATAAAAAGTTGAATTGAATTTCAAAATCATATCTTATTTACCAATGATTTAGAAATATTTAACTAAACATTTGATTCAAAAGTGAAAAAACATATTTAAAACCAAATATTTGTAATTTCTATTGAAATCTACTTCTCGTTAATACCTTGTGAACAAATAATTGAATATTTTATTGCATATCAAACATAAAATAAAAATTAAAAGTATTGATCACTATTTGAACAGTGATTGCAAGAAAAATATGTAATTTTTATGCGAAAATAATGAATATTTTTAATCAAATATTTGATCATTTGTTAGGATTTCTGACATTAAATGAAAAGAATATTCTGTTTATGACATACAATGAGAGTTGGGTTTAGGAATCGTATAAATAGTGGAAAGGGTTAACACTGAGAGTCATAACTAATTTTCAAACTCCTATCTGTACTTCACTTTAGAGATACTCAAAGATCTGTTGAAAAATGTTTACCAATTATTCAGTTGTGATATTGGCTTCAATTTTGGCCATCGGTTTCACTCAATCTGATCCGGAGTTGACCAAAAGGATGGACGCCTTGTCGGCGGTGGTGTGCGCGGCCAACCTAGAGATAACCGATGCCCAGATAGCAGATATCCGCAAGACCTGTACCTGTGATGGAGCAAAGGCTGTGAGTATTTTCAATGCTTTTCAGTGTTTATATTGTTTTTTGAATGTATTTAATAGAAAGAGGAAGTGTTTAAGACCTGTCTTAAAGCAAATCCAGTGACCGATCGTCAAGCGGTGACTGTACTTTGCGCGCCGGAGAAGGACTGCGTGCAGAAGGAATGGGCAAAACTCTACCTGGCCATTAAACCTGAAGATCAGAAGAAGACTCTGGAAGGCTATGAAAAATATACCGTAAGCTCTCATTTGTTTTATTTTATACCCTGATTATCATTGATGTATATTTTTATCATACTCTAGGAATGTGTGAAAACAGCGCTCAAAAAGTAAAATGAGACAAAATTTAAGGGGTATTTAATGCAAATATCTTTTCTTCCCCTTCAATGTTATAAACAAATCAATGAATTAAAATAATTATTAAATAAAAATATTATTGTTTTTTCTTATCTATACTTATAATCAGTTTTCAATTAATAATCAGTTGTTGTTTTCAGTTGTAATGATTTCAGTTTTAATTTTGAAGTACAACTAAATCACAAGACAACTGTGCGGCTATTGTTTCCGTTTATATAGCACAGGTAGTTATGAAAGTACAGTATCTGATTATGAAAAACCAGAAAACACTTTAACAATAAATGATTTTTTAGATAAATATGTTGTGAGAAAAATAAATAATAGTTTTTATCAATGAATTCATTGAAAAAATAATTGAATTATTATTTTTAATCTGAATTTTAATAATGAATTTACAAAACAATTGTCAAATGATTTACACTTTTATAAAATGTTTAGGAATTTAAGAGTAGAAAAAGGGGGTATAAATTGAGATTCAGAATCAATTTTGAGAAAAAGGGGACAATTTTTGTGAACAAAAATCAAATAAATTTCAGTGAATTTCAAAGTAATTATTGATTTTTTAAATGAGTTTAATATAAAAGTGATTCAAAAATTGCGAAAACAATTTAACGCAAGGAATATCTGATAACTTTTGGCTGACGTTTTGGCCTCAGTTTAGCCAACATTCCCCTGATTTTGTTGGCCACCTTCGCCAGCCGGGTCTTCCTCTTCGGTGTTGGAGACACTGAGTGGACAGTAGGCTCGATCTGAATAGTATTGATACCCAAAGACAACGATTCCTCGAGAAATGTCTTATCGATTATAAAACTTGTGGGCCTTTTGCCGTCAATCGCCTCCAAGACAACAGCAGTGGTTTCCACCAATCCATCGAAAGTAAACATCGTTTTCCTCGGCCTTTGTTTCAACACTTTTGATCACTAATGGAGAAAACAGATCCGAAGAACAGTTGACTTTTAGGTAAACACTATATAACTATACTATAAGTTATAATCACTGTTGAAGTGAAACACAATATTTTTGCTGTCATTACATTTGCTATTCATTTGACGGCAACACTATCTAACTTTCCTTTTTATAGAGTGCTGTGGGAGCTATCAGTGTGTGTCTGATGAGTGCAAAAGATTATTTGGCTCTTAATCTGGGTGCCAGTTAGGGGTAAAAGCCCAGTGCTATACATACAAGTGCTAACAAATCAATACTAAATTATCAGAAAAAGATTTGATTCACTGATTATTATATCAATTATTTCGGAAATTTGAGTTCAAATACATGAAAAACATTTGTTTTGTAAATGTTTACTGAAAGTACTGAGAAATACCAGTTGAGAGCCGGTCCTACAGAGACTGTGACTTACTTTAGGACAGTCCTACTGTAAAAGTAAAAACCCTATAAATCAGTCTCTGGCCGGGGATGTGAGCAAAACTAAACATTGATTAGTGACTAATCACTAGTGTATGTCCACAACAGACAAACTAAACGCTGAGATAATAACCCAAACCTGTATTGTCTACTGAATGAAGAGTATAACTGTGCAAAAAACCCTTACCGTTGTTATGTTCAGCCCTTAGATACAGCACTAATCCCTTAATCTGATTGAAAGTCAATTCCTATTAAAACTAGAAATTCAATAAACATTTACTAATAATGGGTTTTAATTAAACATTTACAGCATATTTACCTCTAATACTGGAGATAAGCGCCTAATTCTGGGTCAGTTTATTCCCTGTCTCGGCAATAGATATCACAGTCTAGTGATTACTAAACTGTTGTTCACAACCAGTCCTCAAATATTCAATAAATATATTATTGATTTGATTTTGAATTTTTAAGTGTAAACTAATCGTCAGTTCATTTAATCATAGATTTTTTGGATAAAAATAACAATAATTACATCAAAAGTGATATTTAAAGTCTGGTTTCAGTAAATACACTCAAATATTGGTATAAATTAATAGTGAGTTAAATGAGAGATATTTTCTTTATATCAATGATTACTTGAAATCAATCTCTTATCCATTGAATGCAGATTTGATTCAAAGGTTTTTTTTAATTAATTGATTCATAAATATTGTTTGAAATGTATGTGTTTGACCTAAAAATAGCCGAATATTAGACACAACTTGTATTTAATTGAAGCAACAATTTGACAAAAATAAGTAAAACATTAAAATAAAACAATAATTATTGAAATAAATGTGAATATAATTTAAAATAAACTTTTAATTAAAAAACTTTTAATTAATTAAAACATTTTTATAAATCTATCCACTTGATACATACCATCCCTTATTTTAATACCTGTGTCTCATATTACAGATCAATAACTAATTAAAACAAAAAATCACATTTCAATTCATAAATGAAATAAAATGCGGGTTTTTATCGACAATTTTGGCCACAATTAGCAAAAGAGTGGAAAACAATGATATAATAGGTATTGAAATGAATCACTAGTTTTGGTGACAAAACACTCAGTGATGTCGACTCTAACCTTACAATTGTTAACCGTCTCTATAATCACACTTCAGAGGCAAATACAGCACAACTATTACGGCTCAGCGCCGACACCATTCAATGGCACAATATATGACTATATAGTGGTGGGCGCCGGCACTGCCGGCTGTGTTGTGGCCGCAAGACTGGCCGAAAACCCGGCCGTTAATGTACTGTTGTTGGAAGCGGGTGGACCTCAGAGTGTGATTACTGATATGCCCGGGAATACACTGTTTCTGGTGGGCGGGGAGTTTGACTGGAACTATCATGTGGTGCCGCAGACCAGCGCAGGACAGGCCTATCCAAGCTTTTTCGTACCCAGAGGTTAACATTGTTTGAAATAATTTGTTGTTAATAGTTTGCTAACCACTGCACCGGTAGGTAAGGTGTTGGGCGGCTCTTCGGTCACCAATTGGGATATCTATAACAGAGGCAATCGACGTGATTATGACAATTGGGCGCAGACTTACGGTCTGAGCGATTGGTCATACGATAGGGTTTTGCCTTATTTTCTCAGATCTGAAAATAATACCGACCCTCAGGTGAGCGCCAATAGGTTATACCACAACACCGGTGGAGCGATCAGTGTATCGACTGAAACAATGCCCGATCCGTCTGTTGTGGAGTTTATGAATGCCGTCAATAGGTTGGGAACGCCTATTGTGGACATCAATAGTGGCCAACAGTTCGGTAAAGGAATGGTATGTTTTGTCTAAAATATTAAACTCCAATTCAAAGGCACAACAATTGCGCAAATGTTCTGGAATAACAGCACCGGTATTAAGTCGACGACAGCCAACGCCTACATAGAGCGCCACAATAGGACTAATTTGCATGTCTTGACCAGAGCTCACGTCCGCAAAATACTGGTCGAGCGGTTGGCCAACACTACGCCCAGAGCTTACGGTGTGGTGTATAGTAGAGGCGGCGCTGAAGGCCTGATAGCGTTGGCCAACAGAGAGGTTATTCTGTCCTCAGGTGTGAAACATATTTTAATACTTTAAACTACTTTTGAATTTAATTTTTAGCCCCTTTTTAAGGGCCTATTAATTCACCTCAAGTGCTAATGTTGTCTGGAATCGGACCGAGAGCTCACTTACAATCACTAAACATACCAGTGATGGCCGACCTTCCCGTCGGCAACAATCTTCACGATATGCTGTTTATACCCCTTTACTACCGGATCGAGAACTCGTCACTTATAGATCCGATGCCATATTTCACTGTTGAGAATCTCTACAACTATTACACGTCATCTACCGGTCCGTTAGCCCATCACCCGGACGGTGTCACCTATGTTAACACCCGGTTCAATGCAAACCCTGATTGGCCCGACACTATGATTATCACTATTGTTGAGTACTTCGGTGATGACCTCAGAGGAACAGTAGATCAATACAGCGATAACACGTGAATCCAATTCAATGGAGATTTGAATCTGAATTTAAGTATTAATTGTGTTTTAGTCAGGAATGGACTGATTATTGGCGCCCATATGTTGGCGGATATTACTTAGCACTGGATCCAGTGCTCGCTCGACCGCTAAGCAGGGGTACAGTGCGTCTGAATGCCAGCAACCCTTACGGCCCGCCATTAATAGATCCCAGATATCTGACTGAACGTCAAGACTTTGAGACCATTTTAGACGCCGTGAGGTTCACCGTTGATGTCACACAACGCCAGCCCCTGAAAGGGGTGACAGTGTTTCCACCCATTCCTGGCTGTTCCCTATGTGGTAATCAAATGTGTGAGCAATACCTTCGATGTCATATAAGACAACTGTCCAGAAGTTATTATAACTTTGTCGGCACTTGTAGGTGAGTGGCAGTGGATGTTAAGTGTATGTGCATTAATAGGTGTTATACCCCTTAAGAATGGGTAACTCAAGTGATAATAACTCGGTAGTGGACTCAAGGCTTAGGGTGAAGGGGGTATTAAATTTGCGAGTAGTGGACGTATCGGTAATACCGGAGACACCTAATGCACACACAAACGCCGCCACTATTATGATCGCCGAAAGAGGGGCTCAATTTATAAGAGATGATGGATCTGGATAAACTTTTCAGATAATTATACCAAGATTAAATTGAAGATTATTGTGTTATTCAATCATTAATAAATTTAAAATAAACTTCTAGTCAAATTATTTATTCTTATTTAATTTATGCAAGGGCAATTGTGATATTTATTACATTTTGATCCAGGATAAATATTTAAACATGACGGTTTAGAAATATTTTAACCTAGCAGACATAATAATTTAAACAGATGCAATAGAAATATTTGTTAATTAGATTAGTATTTATAATTTATTACCCTGCTCATTGAGATTAGTTTTGATATGCTTTAGATTACTCATCAGGGGACACTTGTGCTACCTGTATGTACTTGGCCTTTTGGGTGAACTTGGTTTTTCTATTCGTATTAAATCTTGATCCAACGCCTTTTCTTTGATTAGCTTGCTTGCCCGGTGTCCTTTTCACAACATGTGTGACATTGCCTATCTTTATTGTAATATTTCCAAAATAGAGTTTACTGTGCGCAATAGTTGCACGAATATGATCTAGCTGATTCAAGATTTGCTCCGCATTCTTATTATTGGTGTGGTTTTTCAATATACCTATTGTGGATTCCAGGGTCATATTGTTGGGATTTATACTCTTGGTTTGATCTTTTAAGAGGTTTATCATTTCGGCCATGTTGGCTTCATTTTTATTCACAGCTATCCTGGACATTAATGGCTTTAGTATGTCCTCGATCTTATGACTGCCGTCGTTGCTTAAGTCAACAATATTTCTCTCGTTAACAATCATGCCGTCATAGGTTAGGGTGAAATTTGTCACTCTCTTTATTGGCTTGGAATCATCAGCATCGGAATTGTTCTTGGGCTTATAATCAATGATATCATGGACATTAATGATAGATTGTTCTTCTATGTGCTTGATTATAGATTCAAGGTTATGTTCAATGGTGTTATTAGATCTTTCATTGGTTTGATTTTTTAATTGAGCAATTATACTTTTTAGATTTACTTCTTGATTAGTATCCGTGATGTCTATTTTCTTTTGCAAGGTGTCTGATAAATAATCAATGATTGCATCTGAATTAGTGTATGTATCAGAATAGTTTTTTACCAGATACAATAGATCATCTAGTCGCATATTATCATTATCTTGGTTCACATTTTTTTCAAAAGATACTTGCAGTTGTTTCAAGAGATTCAGCAAATATTGAAGATTGATCTTGTTATTATTTTTACTGTAGTGAAGTTTCACTAGATTGATGATATATTCCAGCAATAATCCATCATCTTGGTTATTTTTACTGAGGGTCTTCAAGAAGTTAGCAAAATATTCAAGATCAATTTCAGGGGAATTAATTTCTATATTATGTTGTTTAATAGGAATTACATTTGATTTCAAATTTAACGAGGGAATATTTTTCAACTGAGTCACGTCAACTACGGGCGGTTCTGGTAGAGCTTGGTTATTCAATAGATTCAATATTATTCTGTTCAAATATTTGAATAGTATATCAGGAGATATTCTTTCCTGTTCTAACTGTTGCAAGAGTATAGTAGTGATGATTTTTACCTCATCTTTCACATTCACAGTTCTGTGTCTGGTTTCAATTATATTGAAAATGACCTTCAAATATAAGTCCACATTGCTTTTAATATCTTCATTTGTTATCTTGGTGTTTATTTGAATTCCCAGGATCATTGTTATAATGTTGTAGTATTCGTTATTTATATATATTTCTTGGTCAACTATATTTTCTGTCGGAGTTTTAATGATATTCGTAATCATATCAAGGTAGAATTTATTTACTGTTTTGATATCTTCAGGGTTATTTTCATTGATTGGGGTTTCCTTGATTAGATTTAATACAATGACTAGATTTTGTTCATTAATATTAATGTCTTTCTGATTGACAACAGAATTATTTTTGTTGAGAAGTATCGAGATCGTTTCCACATAAAACTGATTGAGACTGATGAGATTTGTAGGATTAATGTCAACATTTTCCCAGCTAACCATGATTTTATAAAGATCTTGGTTAGTTAATGTTTTATTTGCTTTACGTTCGTTATCTATATTTAATAGAATAGTTAAATAGTGTTGAGTTCTTTGAGGAGAAATTGGTCTTGGTATTATATAATTATTAGGAAGATGCTTTGGAATTACTGTTGGCCTTTCACCAATTATGGTTTCCTTGGTTACAGTCGGGGTTTCCGTTGTTGGTAATATCTCCGTATTCACTGGAATTTGTGGGGAAGTGCTTGCTTCTTTAATAACTGGAGAATATGACCTTGTTGTTGTTTCTGTAACCTCTGGCTCTCTTGAGTAGATGGGTTTTTCCGTTACTCTGAGAAATAAGTTGATCCTGTCCTCTTGGTAAAACGAACTGTTTGGTGTGTTCAATTCTATATTGTCCAAGATAATCTTAGGCTTATCAGTTTCTTGATTATTAATTATTGGTTTTGGTGTTGTATTACGCTCTGTTAGAAATGGTGTTTGTACTTGCACACTTTCATTAACCAATTGAATTTTGTAAATAGAATCAGGTTCAGTAACCATTGGTCTTTGATATACACTTGGTGCTTCTGTGACTCTTATTATAGGCACCTTATCACCAATAATAGGGTTTTCTTGGTTAGTAAATATATCCTTGCTTATAGGGATTTGTGGAGTGATTGATGCTGTTTCGATCACCGGTGCTTGTGTTGTAGATGGTTGATCCTGGGTAGAAGTTTTCTCAGTGACCACTGGCATATTTTCTCTGTACGTTGGATTTGTTGGTCCTTGGTTCACAAATTCAGTAGGATATAAGTCATTACCAAAGGGTGTTAGTGGTGTATCTGGTTTGTTCTTGTTCACTGGCATTTTTGCAGTTGTGGTTTCTTCGAACAACATGCTTATTTGTCGGTCATTTGTAGGTTTGTCATTGGTCACTTTTGGTATTACATCTTTAGGAAGGTATTCCGGATAAAACGGTGTTTGTTGTGTAGGTTTATCCATGTTCACAATGGGTATTCTATCCCTGGAAGGATGTTCAAGATAAGTTGGTGTTGGTTGTGTTGGTTTATCCATGTTTACATTGGGTATTCTATCCCTGGAAGGATGTTCAAGATAAGTTGGTGTTGGTTGTGTTGGTTTATCCATGTTCACAATGGGTATTCTATCCCTGGAAGGATGTTCAAGATAAGTTGGTGTTGGTTGTGTTGGTTT
>JAQGAT010000800.1:0-22768 GCA_034687845.1 Pantelozetes paolii
ACTCTCTCGCTCTCCTCTATCACAACCTATTTTGTTCTCGCATTCAACTTACTGTTGATGGCTGTGATGCCTGTGCCCAATGAGTGGCCTCTTGACGTTCCACAACATTGGTTGTATGCGAGCCGCGGATCGGTTTGTAAGCGCCGGCCATCGCTAAAGAAAGACTGAACTGAATGTGCTTTTTGTGTGTTTTGTGATGAGTTATGTCATATTCAAACATTTTTTCCAACTGTTCTCAACTCAAACAACTGCCATATGTTGTGTTATATAATGGTTTAACTCAGTTATTGGACCCAAAAAGCTGAGGTATATTTTCCCGACTCCTTAGCTCTCCTTATTTTCCCACATCAATAGCACTCCTCAATGACACTCAAACATTTCAATCGTGACTTAAGACTGATATAAAATTGACAGAAAAATTGGCGTTAAATCGTTTGATGCCTTTAATCATCACAATAGCACCGTTTGATTGTCTGATTGCGGCCAAACTTTTTTTGTCATTATTTCCAGTTTCTGTCGATTATTGTTATTATTTCACAAACTTTTATAACTTTTCTCTGTCTCTAAGGCACTGTAAGCCAAGAGTGAGAACATTGACTGAAATTATTAAATAATAAATTTGAGATAAAGTACTGATAATTGAATTCATATTTCAATTCATAACTCAATTAAATGAAAATTGTTTTCAAAACACCTGAAAATCTAAATATTGTTTTCGTTATGAAATTTATTAACAATTATTAATATTATCCCAAATTTACCCCAAATTGATGGACAAATAGACAAAATTTGATTTAAGAATTGTTTGATTGAATAGAGCACAACATACCTGTGCTGTAAAGGGAGGTTAGCCTCAATTTCTATGTCATTTGATTGCAATTTAATGCCTGCAAAAAAAATTCTTACATTGAATAACAGCCCACAAACCCATACTAACCGACAGTTTATTCAATATTTATTGCATTTTTTCATTCTTCGTGTCTTCAAATCATTTTCCGATCAAATGATAAGTTTTTTTTTGTTTTGAGTTTTGATTTATTTTACGTTTGATTTGTTCCACTTATTCAACAACTTATTGAGTGTTAACACAAATATTTTGTTAATTTTTTTTATTCAATTGTTTTTAATGTCTTTCCTAACAGTCAAGCGCCACAACAAATGAAGACAATATTGTGGTTAATATGAAAAAGTCTGAGTTTGACGACAATTCAAATCATTCATCGATAGAAAGGTCTACCAATCCATTCTCGCTGAGCACCAGTATATCGACTTCGTCTGAGAAGCGAATGGCGGTTAAGGAAAAGGAGGTTAGTTTTGGCTCTGAAGTGATGTAAAACAAATTGAAACAAAGTTTAGGCAAACATGAAAAACAGTGTCGGCTTAGAGTTAGAGTGTATTACCAGTAGTTGAACATTACGTACAAACAAATGTCAACCCAGTGTTAGACTAACGTTAAATTCAGTGATAAAATATTTGCTCTGCAAAGCTCTGCCTCCTTTGCCTACATCTCCGCTTATATAGCACTCAACTGAAGCTCTGATAGCTTTACTCTATGACTAACACATTGTTCACATCATTTCATCTCTTTTTTTACTTCCAATCCATTGCCTTAACTCTAAAACTATTTTCACTTCTTTTGCTTAACTATAACTAAATTAACTCAATGTTTGTCTCCATTCGGGTGCAGATCTCACGGCTTGTCGATGACATTCATAGATTACAGTCCACTATAATAACACTCAAAGAGACTACCGCTGCTCAGGTAATGAATGGCTTCATATAAAGCATTACTTAAGATGTTTGGCATAACTAATACTAAAACTAAACTTATTTAATGAAATTTTTGTTATTTTTGGTTGAGAGGGGTTATAATTAGTCAATGGGTTAATTAGATGTAAAATTTTAATTATATATTAGTGGCTAATGAATTGGTCGTACAGTAGAGTACATGAGCTACCAGTGCCCACAGTTGGGCTAATATGTTGATTAAATGAGCTTTGAATAGAAGTTTCAATATTTTAAGACTTAATTTGGTTTTTGTCGACAGATATCACAACTCGAAGAGATTTTGTCGCAAAAAAATAAGATTATTAAACATTTAGAGGAAAAACTGGAGAAACAGAGGGATTATGAGGACATTAAGCGTGAGCTCCAAGTGCTCAAAACTGAGCTTGGACATATTGGCTCAAATGCATTGCGTGATCACAAACCGTTTGAAATGTTTTTATTAGAGAAGACAAAAGCTCTTCAGTCGGAGAACACGGCTCTCAAAGTGGCGAACGTAGAGTTGGGAAACTCATTGCCCAGACATCTGATCCCACCATTTATGCCACCGTTCCAGAGCTTAGGCAATGTTGAGACCTTTGGTTCAATGCTTGGCGAAGAGATCGTTAATTCATATGCCAAGGCTTTCAAGCACAGGGAGGTAATGCTCGCCCAAAGCAATGATCAAAACAGTTCAAACAACGCCACGGGTTCGCCGTCACCGCCGCCCACCTCTAATGATGAGGCAGACGCCAAGTCAACTGGCAGTGTAGGCACACCTACCAGTACCAGTGCAATAATGGACAGGTGTAACGATGAGCCAATTGTCAATCACAGTAGTAGTCCGGCCAGTCTTGACTTGAGTGGTCTGAACGCCATCAGTCAGGGTCTGTCACCCGAGGCTTTGGGGACACAGTATGAGAAACTGCAACAACTGTTGAGACTTAATGTCGAGAAATATATGAATGAAACCCTCAATACACTCAACATTTCACGCTGTGTTCGGGAACTCCTGTCCGTCCACAACATCGGACAGCGATTGTTCGCCAAATATGTGTTGGGCTTATCTCAGGGCACAGTTAGTGAACTCTTGTCCAAACCCAAGCCCTGGGATAAGTTGACAGAGAAGGGTAGGGATTCTTATAGGAAAATGCATGCCTGGGCTGCAGATGACCGGTGTATATACAACCTGAAGTCAATGGTCCCCCGAAAAGGTAATAAACATTTCATACAATCATTGAATTTGTTTTCAATTTTATAATGAAATGAAAATTAATTGTTTTTGTTATCAATTTTGTTGATGGAATGGTAGGCAAAGAATCAACGGCTTATAAACAGGACGACCCGGCGGCTGAGGAAAGGATCGCTCAGATCCTCAGTGAAGCCCAGAGAGCAATGGTGAGCCCCAAGAATGGTAGCAGAGGTCGGACCACACCATTACTAAACGGCGATTCAATACAAATAAAAAATGAAAAATTTATTGATAACACAAACGAAGGAAACAGTGATAACAGTGATCGGGAAGACAAGATTGACAGACCATCGCCCGGAAGTGCCGCCGCTTTGGCCAACCTTTACAGAGGAGACAGCGCTCGACGAATGCTCAGGAAGTTTGAAAATGACGACATTCCTCAAGAAATGGTGGCCCGAATATACCAGGAAGAGTTGGCCAAACTTATTGGACAACAGGTTGAGGAGGGGTTCAGACATCCGCACAGTTATGATAGAACTCAAGAGGAGGTTCGACAGGCACTGGCTATCTATCACCAGGAGTTGTCACGTCTCACTCAAATGGCTACAGCAGGTGCTCACTCACCCAATGTGTCCAATTCGGAGATCTTCGCCCGATTCACGGCCGCGTCGGCCGCCGCAGCGGCCGCTGGTTTGGTCAATGGCGCCAATTATCTCAATTTACCTCAACTGTTAGACCCATCCCTAGCACTGGACGCCAGAATACGGTCCGACAAACAAATGAATGGAAGCACTCGGGAGTCAAGAGAATTGGGCTCTTCTTCGTCATCTTCGGAGACGGATGTGCGCCACTCGAGTGCCTTCAGTCTCGTTAGGCCTAAACCTGAAGTGAGTAGTGGTCAGAACAAACCGTATTCATCCACCCCTCCCACAGGGGGTGTCCTCAATGGGTCGCTAATGAATAATAGCAACAGAGAAGACATGAATTCAGTTGAGGACCTGAGCTCTGCGGCCTCTCCTCTACAGCGAATGCAATCGATAACAAACTCATTGTTAACACAATCAGCGATACCGTCGGTGCCGTCGACGCCCAACCGACCGGCCAAAGCAGTCTTACCCCCAATAACTCAGCAACAGTTTGATCAGTACAACAATCTTAACACTGAAGACATCGTTAAGAAAGTGAAGGAACAGTTAAGTCAATACTCAATTAGTCAACGATTGTTCGGTGAAAGTGTTTTAGGCCTATCCCAGGGATCGGTGTCTGACCTGTTGGCCCGACCCAAGCCCTGGCATATGTTGACACAGAAAGGAAGGGAACCTTTCATTAGAATGAAAATGTTTTTAGAGGACGAGAACGCAATCCATAAGTTAGTCGCGAGTCAGTACAAGATAGCACCCGAAAAGCTTATGAGGACCGGTAGCTTCGTCGCCGGACCCACCGGTAATGCCATCAGTCCAGGGGTGGCGCCGATGCCTAATGTGATGACTCCCACATCAATCAACTCTAGTTCATCGTTAGCAGCGATAAAGTCCACCGGTTTTAAGGCACAGGAGATGTCACCCGTGAAAGCGTCGGACACTTGTAGACAATCAGTTAGTCCGGGCTTTTCAGACACCGCTGGCCATCGATCGAGTACTTCCACACCTGAACACCACATTACCAGCTCAGCCACGACTGCCATTCATTCATCGCACACGACATCAAACAGTATATCTCGTCGTATGAATCAACCCCTCAGTACTCACAGCACTTCAAACCTGTGTCGCACCACATCCTCATCCCTGGCCTACATCCAGCCATCAGTCTATGAGATGGCGGCGCTCACCACTGATCTCGACACTCAAATAATCACAACCAAAATCAAAGAGACTCTTATGGCTCACAATATCGGCCAAAAGGTCTGAACAAACGATTCAATACTTAATTTGTTAAACATTTAATCAAATAATCATTTCTTTTATGTTTTCAACAGATCTTCGGAGAAGTAGTTTTGGGTTTATCTCAGGGCTCTGTCAGTGAACTGCTATCCAAACCAAAGCCCTGGCATATGCTTAGCATCAAAGGTCGGGAACCGTTCATAAGAATGCAGTTATGGCTCAATGATTCCCATAATATCGATAAACTCCAAACCCTTAAGAATGAGAGACGAGAGGCCAATAAGAGACGGCGGACTCATTTGGACGACTCAATCGGCTCAGGGATCAAACCCCTGGGCGATAATATTTATAATTTCACAAATGATTTCAACACATCTCCCAATCCATTATCACATACGCCGTCGAAAGGACTGTTAGGCCGAACCCCATACGGCTCTCCGGCCGCTAAAAAGGCGAGAATTCTGTTTTCCGAAGAGCAAAAGGAGGCGCTTAGGGTTGCCTTCTCTATGGACCCCTACCCGAGCACCACAACCATTGAGTTCTTGGCCACTGAACTGAATCTATCGCTGCGCACAATCACTAATTGGTTTCATAACCATAGGATGAGACTCAAGCAGATCTCCTCTTCCAATGAAGACAACGGTTCCAATCAAACCCAACTTCCCTACAATATAGGCAGAGATGGGGTTAACTTCGATCCCATTCAGTTCAGACTCTTATTGACACAAAGACTGGCAAACATTAGACTAAATACCGGTGCGAACCCATCGTCACCTTCGCATAGGTCTAAGTACTCGAGTTTCTACTCCACATCACCGGTCAGTTCCCAAATGTATGCAAACACTAACAGCTGTTCATCGCCCGGGTCTTCAATACAAGAGGACGACATCGGGACTCTTGATCTGTCGATGACTAGTCAGCAAAACAAAGACTTAAACAGACATTCGATGTCTCTTAACGATGACTCCGATGGCAGCGATGGGTCGGGCGATGAATCTGTGGAACTGGATCTGAGTAAGACTTCCCGGAGTATTGGCAGCAGTAGACGAAAGCCCCAACACGTGACCAGTTCGAGCTCCAGACGCAAACCAGCACAGCCTCAATGGGTTGACCCGGGATTGGAGTTCTCGGGCGATGAGGACGAGGACTATGCGGACGATGGGTTGAGTGATGACATGATTGATGACGAAGACGGCTATGATTTGGCCCAAAGGAGGGACGAAATAATTAATGGCGTTTGCGTTCGCCAAACAGATTATGATATCATTAGGAATAGGAGAAGGGATTCATTAGATTATGATAACAACAACGACACCACTGTTAGGATAGAGCCTACCGGTGCTCATGAAAATAATTTTCGTACAAAAAGTGATGCAAAAAATAATGGAAATGAAAGACAAATCAATATTAAAAGACTTGAAAAGTCTTTAGAAGAGGAAGAGGAGGGTTGGGATGAAGACGACTGCTCTAGTGATGGCCGACCCGCGAAATTGGGTGCCATTAACGACGACAATGTCTTAGAAGAATGCGTTCAATAATATTGATTGAGTGCTAAACCAACCGATCGTCTCATTGAACACAACATTAATTTGCGTTTAGTTTTGATTATAATATTTATGCAGTTTTTAAACAAAACAAATCTGAACCGAATAGTCTTGGAAATAATGATCTCCAAGTGCTTTCTCCCGGTGTAATAGATGAGTGGCCTTAAAGCTCATTAAATGATCAGAAGAAAATTATTTTGAATTTTTATTCTGAAAAGTGAAGACAAAAAACAATTAATAAAACCAATAGTGATATGAAATGATATGAAAAGCAAATGAGAAATGATTTTCAAAAATAAATTGAAATTATATTCAATACATGGTTTGAGAGGTGAAGGGGTTTTTGTCAATTATGTGATAATACTTAATTGCCAATACATATTCAATGTGTACCAGTACTTGTATAATTAATCTTGATCAATTTTCTAATAATTAATGTAAAGCCCCAAACAATTTCAAATATTTCACTCTTTTTTCGTTTGTTTTAATCGTTTTTAATTGAAATTTTCAAAAAAATCTTTTTATCATTTTTTGGAAATTTTTTTAAAACATGAAAAAACAAAACATAAAAATCTATTATAAGTTTAAAACCTTTGATAGAAATTGATGTACAGATCGTTATTCATATGAATTAATTATTTAAACAATTTTTTCACATATTTTTTGCATTTTTATTATTAATTATTAATATTATTATTCATTAGAAATATTTTTTTGAACAAAAAATTGATTGAATTTTAATATTTTTTCTGTTAGTTATATAAAACTGTATTATAATTACCTGTCTTTGTAGTAGTTTTTGAATTTGAATTTTCATTGATAATTAATTGAGTAATGATCTTGGTGATACAAATGAATAATTGAATGAGGAATGAAATGATTCCGTATATTATATGAATTGGAATTTTCTACTTATGAGTGCAATAGAAAAGTAGTGTTAGTTATGGTTATTATTATTTACAACAAAACAATTGTTTTTAATAATTATTTCAATGATTTTTCTTCAATTTTATCGATAGTTAAGGCATTGGTTTGAATGAGTCTTTGAGGGCAATGACAACAAACAATCAATCGGTTATTAATAGTAATAATAATAATAATAAAGTGTTCTTTCATCAAAAAACTACATCAAACTAGTCGTCGCTTTTATTTTATACAACGGTTTGCAAGTCTTTTCTCTAGTCTTTTATTATTCGCCCCTTTCTTTCAATCGCTTCATTAGATTCTTATAAATGCTTTCAATAATAACTTTCTGTTAAAACCTCTTCAATGGTGTTGTCGGCAATGGTTTTGCAATTATTGCCGAAATATCTGAAGTGAAAAAAAGATTTTTCTCTTGAAATAGCGAAACAACAAAAAACTTTTAGACAGAAACCCAAATGTTTTTCTCAATTCTCAGTAAATATCGGGCGTTAAAGAAGTTTCTCTTAGATTTAAGTATCAGTACATAAATATCCGGTGCATATAAACAGTGCATAAAAATAGTTTTTAATAATTTTAAATCCAAATACTATGCCATTTGTGGTGAAAATCCATAAATCTATCGCTCACTCAGTCTTTAATATTTTTTACTCATTTCAATACACTTTGCGTTCAATTGAATGAATGAATGAATAAATTATTGAATATATTTGTAATTTATATCAAAATAACAAAAACATATAATAATATAATATATTCTATATTAATATGCATTCAAAGCTAAGCCAAAGATTTTTTATAACAAATATTTAAATATGATTTGCGATTACGAAAACATTTTAACAAAATTAAAGTCTAAGAAAATATTTCAATCATTGAAACAATAATTCAATAATTCTTTAGTGAATTGAGTATTCATTTATAGGATTGTTATAAGACTTATGAGAGATATGACTGAAAATGTTATTATTTATGATATGATATAAAAAGACATCAATTTATAGACAATTCCGATGAATTGATTGGTCATTAGGTGTTGTATAAGACATGATAAGAGTGAATATGATATCAATTACTGTACAAAATGTTAATTTATTACTGATTACTGCAAATAACAATTGAAGGTCAGGTGCTTTCATAAGACGACAGGACAAAGAGCACCCGACTATTGAGCACTCATTCAAAAGAATCGAATAATTAATTAATTTTATAAATGTCTGTAAAATATATAAATCTATTGCCGTTTGCATTGTAAGGCACTGTAAGGCATGGTATGACTGACTGATTGACAATTGTTATCACTTTTATTGAGTTAATCGCCAAACTGTTGATGTATTGACGACTGAAACTCAATATAAGTTATATATACCAACAAAGTTGGGATGAGTTTGACATTAATTATTGCCATTAATTAATAATTTAAATGATTTGTCAATCAATTAATTGTTTAAATTGTATAACAAATGTGTTTTTGCTATCATATGTCAGATCACAAGCAATTAAGAGATGAAACAATCGACGGATTGATCGATACTTTTGTATAACATTTGTCTTATTTTTAAACAATTAATTGAATTTTCTCTACAATTATGTTATAAAACCTTATAATTAGTTCAAAGTTTTTATTTAAGCAACAAATTTAATCATAATTTCCCGGTTTATCAGACATAAGGGCAGACAATATCCGCAATCATTAGGTCTTTGATTATATTTTAATTAAAAAATTATTTCAACTTTTTATTTGAAATAATAATAAAATTGTTGAAAAATTGTGTAATTTATTCAGTATTACATTCAAGTCTAAAACAAATTGTAAATTATATTTCAATTATTTTATAAAAAAAATCATTAATTCAATAATTATTTTCTCATTTTTTTGAAAACTAAAAATTTGTCTCATTTTTAATGTTATAAAAATATATATATAATTAATGGCGAAAACAAACAATTGTTTTATTCCTCTATTGAAACAAATTCTTAGACACAAAACAAAAAAATTAATGAAAATAACAGAAAACCTTTTATAACATATGTAAAAAAGCTTTTTAGCAATAGTTAGTAGTATTTGTGACAAAAAACAGTTAAATAACATTCAGTGCACTCAAACTCAAAACTCTTTATCATTTTTAGACACTTCTCAGAAATAAATGCAAAATAATTAGAGAACCGATTGTTTTATATCGAAAAACAATAGTTTAGGTCAATATTTGAGTCGATTTTAATGATATGATAATAATATTAATAATAATTAGTTAAATAAGATTTAAAATTATTATTATTATTGATAACAAAAACAACAAAATTGTGAAAAGCTTTTAATATTTTAGACCATTTTGTGCTAACAAAACAAAACAAATGAATATTAAGTCATCTTAAAGAGTCTGATATAAGTGAAACCAAATTGATCATGAACACTTTTTGGTGTGATTGTATAAAATTGACAAAGATACAAGCAACAACCACCATGTAACAATTATTAAATTATATTGGACTTGACTATTGTGTGATACATTTGGAGCTTGCCTTCATTGATCTTTCTCATTCTTCTTTTGTCTATTAATATAACGATTATTATTATTGAATATTATTATTAATTATGAATATTATTACAAAAATACCCATTCGTTGCCTTATTATCAAAAAGTTTTTGACAAACAAATGAAAAAATATTTCTGAAAATTATAAACAAAAAATTGATTCACAATTAATATGCTATACATTTCTCACAGTGTATACCAGAAACAACAAATCCAACAAAATATTTCAAATATGATTATTAATACCAATCGTGTCGTCGCTCTCGAAGTGTCTGTTATATAATATATAAGTTATGAAAAAATATATGAATATATAATATATTGAATATTAATATTCCGCTCATTTGGCTGTTGTGTCCCATTATTTCCATTTTATAAAAGCAAACAAATTATTGAAAAATTCAAAAACATATTTGAAATAAAAAAGTTTTGAAACAAAAGACAAGAATAAGAAACCAATAATAATGTATATCTTCTTATATATCATATAATGTATTATCAAAATGTAATTTCAATTGAATTATAATTATATAAAAATTAAGTATTGATTTTTAAAAGACATTGATAATTGAATTATGATTTTGTTTCCCAGAACTCTATGCTCTTCTCATTATTATTGTGTGTAATGTTTGATATATTCTCCACGAAATCAATTCAAAATCAATTCTCATATTATATACAGTATTCGCTATTTTTACTTCATTTTACTTCCATTACTTAAAAACTCAAATATTATTAATACAAAAACAAATACTTATATTAATTATAATTATATATAAAATTAATTGTCATTTATTTAATTAATTTCATTGATATTGCGTTAAATTTGAAATAAAATGTTTGAATAATTTTTTTGAATAAACAAAATCATTTGTTAACTCATTCATCGGATTCTCAATAACCAAGGATATGGTGTTTCCTGGCATACAGTAGTGTTGTAAGTATCTGAGAGACCGTGAACTTACTAAGTGATCTTGACTGATTTGTTTATTACAATAACTATTGAGTTTATTGTAAATAATTTAATAAAAGGTTAAATGAATTGATATTTTATTATTGAAATACTTTTTTGATATACAGTATAAACAAAACTAAATCAAAGTTTAAATTAATCAGTAGTTTCTGAATTTGTTTCCGAATCAGTCGATACATGAATGTTAAACAACACCCCCTGTGTCGTCTAGACGTCCAGACGTCCAAGGGCAATTAATTATTATTTTTAAAGGCAATATTTTTTAAATCATTAAAATAATACGAAAAAGAGATTAATTTCATTAAAAATATATTCAATTAAAAGTATATTTGGCTTAAAATTTTGTTTAGATTTAACTTGTTTAGTTTTTTGCTGCTAATAAAAGATATTAATATTATTAAGAAGATATAAATGTCTGAATGAATAGATTTGAAGAGATTTTATGCATAATTGGGTTAAAAATAAAATAAAATGAAAAAAAATAATTAATATTTTTCTCAGATTTTGAAGAAAATTAAAACTTTTTTTTAAATCATTAATGAAATGATCGCTAATTTGGTTTGCATTTCAATATTAAATCATTAAGTTTTCGGTTAATACAAAAACTCCCTTTAATTTAGGGTAACGTTGTCTATGAGTGACCCGACAGTCGCGCACCTGAAGCCGAGTGCAAAGCTATCGCCGCCTTTAGTCGGCATTAATGAACTAAAAGAGCTCTGAATTCATAGCAAAAACATTCGCAAAGTTTAAAAGCATTTTCTGTTGTATTGAAAGCCGTATTGAAAGCCCTATGAGAGCCACGTGTTGTTCATTGTGTAGACATTTAATACCATTTAATACAGTATTTTGTGAATCAATTTCAACTCATTTTTCAATTCATATAAAAAGCCTTTTTTACTATTAATTGCTTTCAAACTATAGGTAAGTGTTGTTTTCAATTCAGTTATATTTAAATGTAATTCAAAATTGATTTTTAATAATGTCTTTGAGTTTTGTGTTTTTCAAACACACGTTGATTGCAATGCTTTCGTCCATTGAATGAGATTTCAGTTCAAATGGTTTAAAATATTTTGTTTTTCAATCAATTAATAGTTTTTTTGTGTTTAAAACTGTTTTCAAATTTTTGTGTTTTAAACTTAACTTCAGTTTCAAATGGTTTGTGATTTGGTCTATGTTTTAGACATTTATTTACAACAAATGTAAGCATTTTTTAGACAAAAAAAAGTTTTTCAATAGTTTTGTGAAACGTTTGTCTAACGTATGGTTTTGTGCTTAAAAATAGTTGTTTTTGTATTCAATTGAAAACAAAATTCAAATCATTTTATAATTAATTGAAGTTTTAATGAAAATTTTTGTCTCAGTTTTGAAATGCATTTAAAGTTTTTTTTAATTATATTTTCATATTAAGTGAGGAAAGGATTATCTCTTAAGCGCTTCAATGTTGTGGTTGTCTGTAGTCTGCATTGCGCATAGCCTTTGCCTACCAGTGCTCCTACCAGTGCTGAATCGCGTGGTATTTTAAGCTATAATATTATATTTTCAATACAGTCTGCAACCAATAGACAACATATTCATCCAAATCACTGATATTATAGCTCTCTATCACTACTAACTGATGAACTGTTTTATAAATATTATTAATTTGGTGTTAATGTCTGAGTGCTATAAATAGAGACCCAAATGGGAGCATACGGTGCCCTAAATTGACTATTGATTGGTCAAACAAGTGGTCATTTCTAGTGTTGTTTCTCTCAGTAATTGTATAAATAATGTGAACATATGTTAGGATTTGTTGCATTCATACGACTATTATAATACATATGTAGACATAAAATTGATTTTCATTTATATATTATATTAAATATAAACTAATATTTTGTTTGCATTTCTTCTTCTCATCACTGAATCACTGATTGAATTGCTTTTCAATTGAATTGTTATTATGTTATGAAAAATACAAATCATTTTTTCCCATACATTGTGTATAAAATAACATTTGATTTGACTCTCAAAATGTGATATTTCTCTCCGCTTTGTGTTCAACACTAAGTCTTAATCATATAATCTTTAATCAACTGAAAGGTAGTCTTAATATTAATGCCATTTCTCTTACCATTTCCTCCTTTGCGGCCATAAATTCACTTTTATTTAGCAATTTTTGATAAAATGTTTTTAGTCTTGAGTTTGCTATCAAATCAATTGTTTAGATATAGTTTATCACAAACCCAATCATATCTTAATATAATTATAACTTCAGTGTAGTTTCAGGCCATAAATGATTGCTTTAAACATTGATTTTTTGCTTTTTTTTATTACAATTTATCACAAAATATGTTTTGTTTTTGAATAAAATTAAGATAAAAACAAGAATTAATTTTTTTAATGCAATTTATTGTAAGTTATTATAAGTTGTAATCAATTTTGAAATTAATTTTCTGTCCCTCTGTTGAGAGACTGTTAATGAAATCACTGCTATTTTGTTGCGAGTATTTAAACATTTTTTAAAAGTACTGTTTAGTGATTCAAACAAGTGTTGGATAAGTTGTGCCAAACTTTAAACTCATTTATATTTTTATCTTTTATACAGGAATTGATATTTGAATTGAATTTGTGATATAAATACAAATTATTTCTTTGATTTTCTCTTCAAATAATTGGTTTGTAATTGTGTTTCAATTAACCGATAAATAAGTGTGAATTTTGAAACAAGTTTTGCATTGAATACCAAATCGTTTGGAAATGTATTCCTTTCGGGAATATATGTATTGATTTTGGGATCAATTGAGTGATTGTCAGAACGTATGGCAATTCGTTTACATCGTGTACTCATAGCCTGTGGTTTGCCTACAATATTAGCCATTGTTTCCCTTTATTGGCTCAGAAAGAGAAGAAAAGCAGTCATTCATAGCTCATCGCCGAAACAACAAAACCCTTTCGACATTGAGATCAACTGTAGTCTAGACTCTGAGGCCGAGAAAGAGTTTCACTGTTTATCGACGACTGAATTGAAGTCAAATAAAAGTCGAAATTCTTGTGATTTGAATCGTTTTAATACCAAATATACGATGCAATTGAAAGATAATAATAATAGTAGTGAAACCAACGGTCCCTCCAATACCTGTGTGGCCAACGGTAGTAATAATGGGAGCAATTGTGTGGCAAATAATAATCCAAACCATTCAGGCTTTGAGCGACAAATGAATTGCGAGAACAATGAAAATGAAATTAATTGCAAATATAATCACATAATTGATGACAAAATTGTCGTCAAATTATCCAACTTTTCACTCAATAGTGACGACAAAGACATAGAAATTAATGGTAATATTGATGTCAATGAAGACACGAATGTTAAATCAGATTCAAATTGTGATAACTCTTGTGAGGGGAACGATAGCTGTGGCCAAAACGGATCCACAACTGAAGCAACTGTTGTTTCACATAATGATAGCATTAATGATATCAAAAATATTGCCAACACTTCAAGTGAAGGCACCGGTAGTCAGACCAACACTACTGATACAGAAGAGGATCCACTAATTGTCGCTCAAAAGAAAAATAATTGCAAACTTGAAGTCAATAATTGTGGTAACAGTGATGGGTTAGGGATGTCTAGTAATAATAGCGATAACATCACGTCCTCGGCCTGTAGTTCCGCGGTTTCATGTCTTACCAATGGCTTCGACGGTGATGTGTACCACAACTATCCGGACTCAGTGGACAACGGTATAGGACATAGTCCTCCGCACAGCTCCTTCTCCGACAACCACTCAGAGGTCAGTCGTTTTGAATTGTTTGTAAGTTTTTTTATATTTATGACCCAATAGTTGGAAATTAATTATGATTTTGGGTTTCATATCATTTAATGATTACTCAAAACCTGGAAGTGTTTTAACTTAAAGACAATTAGTCATTGATTTTTGAGTTTTTATTAACTGTTAATGTTTTCAATATATTTATTCTTGTTTTCATTAATGTTTATAAACTTCGCCCTCTTTTTCCCCTAAAGTCTAATTTTGTTCCCCTTTTGGCCCCTTTAGTAAACCCTTGGCTATTCATTGCCCAAATGATAACACTTTTGAAATATTTAATTATATTTAAAGAAATGTCTGAATATTTGGCAAAACTTTTCCTTTTATTACTTTAATCTAATTATTATTATAAACATATGTTTGCTTTCAAAATGCAATCAAATCTTTGGATTTCTTAATCTCTTTGCGTACACTTCGGGCACCAGTAGGTAGTGATATAAATATGTATTTATTGAGTGGTTTTCCGTAAATTTTGTTTTTATTTTGTCGCAAATATAATTCAAATCAATTTATAGGTAATTAAAATTCTCTCTCTCTCTCTCTCTCTCTCGCTCTCGCTCTCGCTCTCGCTCTCGCTCTCGCTCTCGCTCTATGGCCAGACATATAATTCTATTGCTTTCTATACACATATAAACAATATATAACTTATATATACTGTATATGAGTTGAAAACATAAAAATAAGACATAACTTCAATATTACACAATAATAGTGCGCACAGTCATAGAGTGCCAGTGTATCACATACTCTGCTGGCAAACAATCACATCTCAGCCTCAATACCGCATCCCATCCCTCCATCCCCACACGAAATGCCATTTCAATAAAGCATTTGATGTCATGTCAGGACTTTTATTCACTTTTTGTTCCCTTTTATTGTAAATAAAGTCTATTTATATATATATTGAGTGCAAATCTCTGCAACGATTTTATTACAACTATTGACTGTATTTCACGTCTTTTCTCATTCGGAGATAATTGAGACCAACAATAGTTAGAAAACATTATCTCCTCTTTTGGCCATTCTTTTCCTCAAAATGAGTAGCCTTTCCAACACATACCAGTGCTTATGTCAGGCTTAGACACTCAATGTGTTTTAGTATTGGTTTTATTTGTCGATTCGATTGCGAATTCAATTTATACTGAATTGAGAGCAAAAACAATAAGAAATTGTTATAAATAATGAGAAAAAGTATATTTACACTGATATTAATGTCTGAATGTCTGATGCGTTATGTGTTATGTGTTTTCATGTAATTTCAATTATACTCTGATTTATATGCTTTCATATTCTTGACAACAATTTCATATAAGTCCCTATCAGTAGCCTAACCGCCAGTTCATTATCAGTTATTGACAATACATTGCCTGTAAGTCCAGCAAAACTTTTATTAAACGTTATATCGGATCAAAGTTTTATGACTTTCTATAACATTATTGTTATATTTCTTCAGAAATATTGGTTACGAGTCGACAATGTATTCAATGTATTGTGTATTGAAGGCAATAAATAGTCGTAAAACATGTTTAACTGAAAGTTGAAGATAAAAATTTGCGATATTATTGAACTCAAAATAAGTTATCATTTTATAGCCATTTCTTTATTAATATTTACTTTCCATACAATTCATACGATTTGTTCATTTGATAGCAATTTCTCGATATATTATATGAGAAAATATTTGTCACTGATTTTGCGTCAAATATTAAATATAATTATAAATTAAAATAAAATTTATTGCATTAAACAGTATTTATAGATAGGTTTGCACACAAGTAGTCAAGACCTCAGCGCTTGTCTAATATAAGCCTAATATTGAACAGTATTTAGAGTCACCTCTACTGTAGCCATCAGTCATCAACAGGTAGAGGATATCAAGTGAACCGTCTGAGCATTTGGCACAATGAGCAAAAAATTGTGCACAGGCAATCGGCAAAAGACCACCCGGCCTGTAATGCTCTTTTGTACTGCCAGTGCCGCACACACCTTTCCATCAATTGCATTGTTGTGTATTTATTGCTTTACAGCTCAGACTTATCTCCCAATCCCTTTGCACATACCGTAAGTGTATTTTATATTAAAGTACACATCGATTGCAATAACTGGTGAATAAAAAACAAATTCTTGTCGTATGATCGACAATATATCAGTCCTTCAGTCACTGTATCTCATATTTAATTAAATTTATTTCCAATTCATGTTTACATTTAATATTTTAATTGCACTCAAAATCTATATCACATTCATTGCCGCTAATAGTCATGAAAACAACAATTATTTTGCATTTGAAAACATTTTATCCATATTTTTGTTTTAATAGCAAAAAATGTTATTAAACACTAAAACTTGTTAAAAGTTTTCTCACAGTTTACGCCCAATCATTCATATGAGTGCAAAGTTATATGTGTTTGACATTAGTTGTGAATTATATATCTGTTAATAAAAATAACAGAATATTAAACACAAAATCAAGACTTTGTATATATTTTGTGTATTTTGTTGTAAGTGTTTATACATTTACTGATATTCTTCATGTCTCAGACATCGCCAGCGCTGTCACTGTTTTGGGTGTATTTGGCATAAGTGCTGTGCGACTCACTGATGCCTTTCCCCCACTTGGCTGGGCCTCAATTGTATAATAAGATTAGTTACGAACTAATTCATAATAAAGTAACACTTGTTTTGTCTTTTGTCTGTTCCCCTCATCCACTTGTCTCGCATACATCCATCTCGTCCTCACTCCCATTGCTGTCCCTCACATCCCATTCCCTCTCTCTCTTATTAGTACTTTTGAATACTCTTCAAACTTTTCACTACATCTCTGGTCTTCACTTGAATTTTGTTTTGAAAGTTCATTAGCAGTGGTATTGAAAAGTTTGAATACATTAGTGAAACTAAAATTAGTTTAAAATTAGTTTGAATTTAGAGATAAATAATAAAAGTTTGCAAACATTACTCAATATGTCATTGAATTGAATGCTATTAACCATACAATCAATGGTCGGATTGAAATTAAAAAGCCATTTAAGAGATCAGTTCTTTTGTGGTAGAGATAGAGCACCGGCTAATGTAAAAGTGCAGAGCATTGGAAAAATTGCTCTTTCAATGGACTCAATGTACGGTTAGGTTGAGTAAAAAGTGGAGTAACTGTTGGAGTAATAGATTTGAGTAAAATCTGTTTGTTTGGTAACTCCTAAACCACATTTGAATCGTCTGTCTGTCCGCTGATGTGTAAAATTATATGAGATTTTATTATATGGCGAATGAATCGGTGGTGTTGTGCCGGTGCTGTTCATTGTGGCGGCTTATCTCACATTATAATGTGCAGCCATTCCTCTCTTCACTGCATATGATATGATTTTAAATTTCACTTTTCATATGTTTTAACCAAAAGTATCAGACTTTTAGGTCTTTTAGGTCTTTTAGTTCCACTTTTTTGGAGATCGGCTTTGGTTTTGGTTTTTGGCTTTAATTTACAATTCATTTCCTAAACATTTCTGCACCAAAAGGCCTTAAATTCATGTTTAGTATAGTATAAACACATTTAAATTTTGTTGATTTGTTGTTCAGTTGTGGCAACAAATTATTTACGTACGCATCGTATACTAAGCCATTAAAATACAGTCTAACCTCCCTTTCGGTGAATATTTATACCCAAAACCCTGGGATTGGTATTTAGTTTAAAATATTTTTGTTTCAAGGATTCAATTTATGAATAAATATTAATCATTGAAACAATTTGATTGCTTTTACAATATATTTATGTTTTTTATCGCAATTTTTTAATATTAATTCATTTTAATAATAATATTCTCTAATAAAACATGAATTCAATACCTTTTTAATGGCTTTTGTCATAAATGAGTTGAAGATTAGGTTTCAATTGCTGTTAATTGATATATACAACAGTGAATTGATGTCATAAATGAGTTGATTATATCAATAGCTTTTTCATCATTTATAATATCATATATTAATGGCATTCAATGATGCGCTCAGTTATAATTGTGACCAATTTTCAAAGTATTTAATGACCAAACTGTTCCGGTGCTTGTATGCGGTGCTCTGTATCTTCTGTGTGTGTATGTATGTGCTGTTGTTTGGCATGACTTTAGATATAATAGGTTTTTGATATCAAATACATTTTCTCTATTCATATAATAAGCTTAATATCTGACGAAAATTATCAATGAATTGAATGATTCAGTTGATCCACAGCCCTGTGTGAGCACTCTATGTGTGCCATCAATGGCCTAAAATCCCACCCATTTTTCAAATGATTATTACATGTGATTGTAATCATTATATAATATTCAAAATTACAATCACATAAGAAATACAAAACTTTTTATCTGAATATGTCTTCACTTCACCACTAATTGTAGGCTTTATTTCCTATTCATCTTTATATTCAAATCTAATCGTACGCTATGTTATTGTGCACATTGTTTCGAGAGCACAGGACAAACTGCTGGTGCCAAGTAATGATGTCTTTATAAAAATGCATTGATACTGGATTTTGGCTCAGGCTCTCAACCCTCATCACAATTTGCAAACGTCGAGCAAATTGCTTGAAAACTCACTATCAAATTACTCAGCGATATAATCAGTGCAAAGAGTTAGGGATACCAGTGCTTTAAATATAGGTAAAGCGTTATAAATAAAGCTTTCATTTTATGGCCATCACTGTTGTTGTTAACAATGATTTTGTTAAAACTGAAAAATTCACTCAAAAAAAGATTTGATTTAAATGTTATTTCGCTCTTTGAATGTTAAGCACAGCATAAACTGTTTGTGCAAACAATTGAAAACAAAGAAAATGTTATGTTTTTTGTGCATTTCTACTCCATTTGATTCCCTAAATCACTTTGAAATCATATACCATTCCCTTTAAGTGATTATTACGAGTGCACAGCAAAAAAAAAAATAATGGATTAAAATTCATAAAAATTAATTTTGCTTTTGACTGCAATGTTAGTGAAATATTAGTGAAATATTAGTTGACTCGGGATATAATTTAAATGAGAAAATAGAGAATAATTTTAATTAAAATGAATAAATGTTTTCAATTTGTATGAGATTTGTGTTGAGATGTTGTGTCACTCAGTAATCCTTACTTCAGATTAATTTTTTATATGTTGAGCACTGAATGAACAGTGAATGAGCACTGGCTATAATGGACTGGTAGCTCATATTCTGGCGAAGTTTAGATAATAATAATTATTTAAGTTAAATGACAATTAGCTGAACGTCATGTTTGGGTTCATATGTTTGTTGAATAAGTTTTGCCAAAAACAGTCATATCTTTCATACTTTTGTTGAATTAGTGGTAAAGCTTTGGTATATTTAATATTTAGTGACTCTTTCGCCTCATTTATGAATTGTGTGGCATTTAATCCCAGTTAAGGCTCAGTTTGTTTGGTCGGTTGGTTAGGATAGTAGTGTCTGTAGTGTCGACTCTATTGTCTTTGTTTCTCTAATAATCTGTTCATTTCATAAGTTTCACTCGTCTTTCGTCTGTATATTGGGTTCGTTAGCTCATGAATATTCATTAACTGGGCTTTGATAGCACAGCCCCTTAATAACGATTAACAACTCTGGTCTCTATGTCTATAAGGCTTAGTCGTTGACTTATGGCATTGCATTTGCTCTGTTTGGTCGGCCATTGCATCCACTATTCATTCAATAGCTGTAACTCTTTGAACAAAACTTTTAATGTCTTTTAAACGTTTCGTAGTTTTAGTTTAACTTTATGTTCACTCAACCGATAAATGCATTCCAGAGAGAGACTGACTGTTCAGTAGTCGATGGAGAGGGAGGACAGGGAGGAGAGAGACTATACTAAAAATTAATAATCTTTTCATCCCAACAGAAGTAAAGTTAATTTATTTGTGTTAAGCCCTGATAACTATTAGAATATTGTGTTACATATGAGTACAAGGTTTGCAGCACTGGATGTAAGTACACATCCAAGCGTTATATTCATTGATGTATTGTGTTTTGCGACAGTGGCTGAGACAAAGCCAAAGACAATAGCAAAGACAATGGAGTGACAATGGTCATATTATATGCATGTATAAACACTAGCCATAAAACATCCCTCCCTTTTGTTTCACTTTTTCAATGCCCTGATGAGACAAATAATAATTATTTAACCGAAATATAATAATAATCTAAACATATTGTGCACTAAAACTGATTGCTCTTTGCATCCCATCCTCTGCTCAGCACTGATATATATATTTTATATATTATTAGTGTTTTAATCATAAATTAAAAACAATTTTAAGGTATTCTTCACTCAAGAAGAATGACTTCTCTTCTCTTGTCTTATGTTTTATAATATATTTTTGTGTCTTTTCTTTTCAAATGAAGTGAAGTTCACATCACATGCAGTACAGTATAAGAGCATAACTTGTAAGCAATAAAATTAGTTTAAAATCCTTTTTACATAAAAAAACAACAATTTATTCATTTTTAGAGAGAGTTATGAATGTAAGAGAAATATATGTATAAAAAAAGTAAAGCATTTGAAAAACATTTCACTTTTAGTCCTATCTCTGACGTCATGAAAGTTGATCTCAATTTTCAAATTAAATTTTTGTGATCCGAGTCCTCTCAGTGTAATATTTGTCTATATATCTGACATAGCATTAAAAAGAGATCATTTCAAACATTGAGACAATCGTCGGACAGTTAGACATTTGTGTTTAACTGCAGTTTAACAGCAAATTTTATTTTGAACACAATTTTAAGTAATGTTTGAATGCTATGCTTAAGATTGTAGAGGAATGGGATGACAGCACAATATTTTATGTAAGAAATATTGTAAAATATGTTCTCCAGCCATAGCACCGGTACATTAGTGCCATCACTTCGCTGCTGGTGTTGTGTATGAGAGAGTGAGAGCAAAGTGAGAGCACTGGTAACAGTGTTTGTGGTGAATCCACTATAAATTTAACTAACGATCAGAATATGTGAACAAATATTACAAAGTATTTGAGAATATTATAAAATATTATAAAATATAAGAGATTTTAGAAAGTTTTCACTCATTAGTGGATAACTAACTATAAGTCAAGTATACCCTTAACTCTTAAGTTTTATTTTAATCAGACACGCACTGCACTAACCATTATGTATATAAAGTGCTCTTTCACTCAAATGCTAATGCGATTGCAATAGAATACCATTCCATACCATTCCACTCATGCCATCCAAGGCATGGGTCAGTGTCTATGCGAGTCTTGCATTTCAATTGTTAACAAATTATTGTATTATTGTTTGATGTAATTTAAAGTAAACTTTTACTTCAATCCAATGGCACAGCACATCCTGTCCTCAGTATTTGTATTAAAGTTATAACAATATATTCAATGTGTTATTCATTAATAATTTATGCATCAATTCCTATAGGATCTGATGCACGCTTACTGTGCAGTGCTTACTGTGCTCACAGTGCTCTCAAACTTATAATAATGAATGTATTTGTATATAATAACGATAACATTCATTGAACGCAGTCTTACTGTATATTAATGTTATTTCTCAATGTCTTATGTAATGATAATCTACTCTTCCTTTTGATTTTCGGTTAGTATTGTCTTCAAAACCCTAGCAATTGATCGGCCGATACATAGAGTCGATTACCAGTGCGTTAGGGTCGACCCAATACTAGCTATTCATTAATGTATACGTGACGGTGTCATTGCCAGGAAATCATTAACTATTATAAACTAAGGGAACGGAGGGAATGGGAGACTATATATGCAAACGACTTATAAAATATATATTGAAATAAGTTTTGCAATAAATGTTTCGCCAATTTTTATGAACCCAAAGCAGGCCTTCGGCGGCGAGTTATGTCTTACCGGATATACTAATAGCCAATGCATAGCCCAGTGATGTGATATCGGCTATGAAGAGAAAGGGAGCGAAATATATCTATTTTCTCGTATAATACCCTCTCATGTCGTGTCTGTGCATGTATTGCAAAGCAATTCTTTGATGGGGTCTAAGTCTTGCACTGACTGTTTGACTCTGTGCTCATTCACTCACTCATTCAGTCACTCTCTCGCTCTCCTCTATCACAACCTATTTTGTTCTCGCATTCAACTTACTGTTGATGGCTGTGATGCCTGTGCC